>PVIA01006312.1:60333-99707 GCA_004024845.1 Tonatia bakeri | reverse complement strand
TGAGGGGCCGCCATCACATTTGGGGGATTGGGATATGTGGAAATTAGCCACTTCCTCCTGGGGAGGTCAGGATAAGTGTCTAATTCCTAGACCCCAGGAGGAGAAATAAAAGGTCATTGCTTTTATGCGGAGTTCCCCAGGAAGGGTCCCCAAAGCCTCCGTGGGGACTCAGGGTAGCTGCTGCCCCCCCTCCCACCCCCCTCCCCCACCACAGTTGCTCCAGCCCCCCAGCTACCTCTCGCTGGGGATGCACTTTCCACCTCCTGGGGTCAAAGCTGCCAAAAGCCGTGTTGCCACGGTTCCCGCGGGGGCAGTGGGGAGACATCAGGTTCCTGTGTGCGACCCCCATTTCTGTCCATTCACTTGCCACCACCCTTGGAGGAGCTTTGTGGTCGCCATCAGTCCCAGGAGCAGCCCTTGAATTCTCAGGGGCTGCATGAGACTCCCTGCCCACCCTTCCATGCGCGTGCTCCCTTCCCTGGCCTCTGGTCCCACACTCCACATGCAGCAGGCGGGGGCCATCCAGCATGCAGCTCACTGTAGGGGGAGGCAGACACCTAGTGGGACCCACAGCCCACCCCGCATGGGTCAGCAGCTGGGTTGGGCAGCATGAAAGTGAGCCTGGGGGCACATTTACCATGCAGGGAGGGAAATGGGGCGCAGGCTGACACAGTGGTCCCAGCCTTCGCCGCCTCCTGTCGGGGGCTGCAGTGAGAACTGGAGGGTGGCTGGCCGGGGCCCCAACAGAAGGACCGTAGCACCCCCCGCCTCCCGGCTGAGTGTTCTGCAAGGTGGCGGTTAACAGTGCAACCTCAGCTGGCTTTCCTGGTTCCTCCGGAGTCCTGGTATCTCGGGGTCACAGCTGCTGAGCTCAGGGTACAGGAGAGGCAGGCTGTACTGGGAAGGGCGGTCTTTCCTCGGGCACGCTTTCTGCAGCGCTGCTGGCCTTCGGGGAGGTGATGGGGAGGAGCAGGAGGCCTGGGGGTGGGGGCGGTTAGGAAACAGTGGGGCTTGGGGGACCCCAATTATGTGACAGCTACACCTCTCCATTACCGCGGAGCACAGACGGGCTCTCACCGCCTTTGGGGCAGCCCGGTCCCGCAGTTCCCGAGTTTGGAGTTCGCTCTCCAAACTGGGGAGCCCGCCAGGTAAATCCTTCCCAGGCTGCAATGCCTGGATTGGAAGGGGATGTTGCCTGCCCTCGGGGTGCCCGTGAGAGCTGCAGAGCCTGGGGTTACTGAGGTTGAAAAAGATTTTTATTTTATTTTATTTTATTTTTTAAGGCAGAAGAGATGCCTCCTGGATGCGAGGATTTTGGTCTGGGCCTCTCTGTCTTTGGGAAAACGCAGTTGCTGGCCACTCGGGGAAGGAAGGGGGGAGTTTTCGTGGGAATATTTATGGGCCAAATCAGTATCCCCGTGTGGCCACGAGGATGGCCGATTTCAACAAAGTAGATTAGATTACTCTGTGGCATTGCAAATAATAAAATGGCAATTTCAGAGTGGTGAGCACGTGGGTGACCCACCTGAGCTCCAGGCCTGGCGGGCTCAGCGCGCCCTGCAGCACGGGGAACCTAGACTCAGCGGGCATTCCGCCTCTGGCCTTTTTCTTTTTAATCAAGGGCAAAGGGATCGCTGGGACTTGGGGGGTGGGCGGCCCAGGTGCTGGGTGCTGGGGGTTTCACCTGCCTTGCTCGCCCTGCTCATCGCTGGCACCCAGGCTCTGGCCGGCCGGGCGCGGCCACTGACTGATTTGCTTTGTCCCCCTGCCCAGGTTTAGGGGACGCGTGGGGACAGCCGAGCCGTGCCGGGCCTCTGGACAGTGTCGCCAAGGAGCTAGGGTCGCACCTGCTGCAGGTAGGAGGCCAGCAGCCCTGGCCGTGCCCCGACACCCGGGTCTTGAGGTTTCCCTCCCCAGACAGCACTGGGGGGATTCGCCGGCCACCACCAGGCTGTGGCATTTGCCCTGAGACCGTGCCCAGACCTGGGGCAAGTGGTTTCCTTACCCGCCAGCCCTGGCCCCTCCCAGGTCTGAACCTGTTTGGACTCAGCTCGACCAGAGCTGTTTGGACCCACGGCTGCATTGCCCCTCACCATCTGCCCGGGACTGTAGCCCACCAGACCGAGGCCAGTAAGGCGGCCCTGGGCATAGTTAAGTCCTTTCCGACCCTAACTCCCCCCCGCAGACTTTTTATGCGGTGCGTGCTCTGTGCCATTCGTTGTGCCAGGCGCTGGAGCCGGAGAAGGAATGAGCCCAGGGCGCTCGGAGCGAGAGTGGGCAGCTCCCAGCGCCTGGTAATTGTGTGTGTTTGGAAGAATTGCAGCAGAGGAGAGACAGTATCACCAATACAATATTAACAGCTGGCATTTGTTAAGAGTTTACTGCAGGCCAGATTCTGTTCTAAATCTTACTATATCATCTGGCTTCAACCACCCACTCAGAAGGCATTCTTAACTCCATTTTTCTTTTTCTAGAGGAGAAAGTTGGGGCACAGAGAGGTTAAGCAACATGCCTGAGGTCACACAGCAAGTGGTAGAGCCAGTTTAACCCAAATGGCCCAGCTCTTGAGTCTTGGGCCCAGGACCTGGTACAGCCTCCTGAGTCGCCTGGCTCACCAAGGCAGCCCTTGCTTGGTTTGTGGTCAACCGCTTAGCACCCCCAGCCCGGAGCCACTCAGTTCTCTGCTGTTAAACTACCCCTGACCTCCATTCCCCCCCCCACCTCCAGACTCTGGGCAGTAGCTGTGGCCCTCCAATTCCAGGGCCAATTCCAAGTTGGTGGCTGGCGCTCGGTGGGGACTGCAATGCCTTGTGTCTCAGAGTCTTTCAAATGCTCTTTACAGAGCCTTATCAACGACCCGATTCATTTCCCCCTCCCGTCATTTGTCTCTGCCACAGAAAAATGCCTACCGAGGGCAACTTTGCATTTCCTTCTTCTATTTTGTGTTTTCTTTAAAAGGAAAAAAAAAGTTGGCGGCAGGTTGCCGAGGCTTGGGTCAGAGTCAGCCCCGAGCTCCGCGTTTTAGAAAAGCAGATCTTTTCAAAACCCTTTTGCCCCGAATGTCCTTGTGTGATTTATTTTTTAAAAAATGCATGCTCTGTGGAAGAGCAGATCCGGGCAATATTTGAAACCTGAAGCTTTTACAACAGAAAGTGCACGGTGTGGTGGCCTGGCGGGGAATGGTACTCTTGGAGTCCCTCCCTCCCTCCCTCCCTCTCTCCCTCCCTCCCTCAGGGCGCCCCTCGCCACCCCCACCGGGCTCACCTCCGGCTCCGAGCGCCGGATTTTGCATGTTCAGTACTCCTGCATATTATAAGTGACACTAATGTCGAGGACAACTAAGTGCCGCTTAAAACCTGGGGGCAAAGTCAACATCCTCAGGTTCCTCTGCCTGAAGTTTCTGTAACGAATTCCGCAGTGGTGTGGGTAAGAGTGCCTTTGCAGTCAGCACACGGGCAAGCAAAGCATGAGGCTAGGAACCCGTACCCAACATTTTCCATTAAGGATATTATTTTTAGCTACTGCTGGCAACTTTCAGAATTTGATTATGATAATTTTTTCCCTGTTACTCATATGGCTCACCGGCCGAGACGATGTCGTTAAATGTATCTCTTTAAGGATTTTGGAGTTCAGCAAGGACGCAGAATGTGCCAGCGTTTATCACTTCAGAGACTGCTGTGCAGTTTGTACTTTGGAAATGGAGTTTAGCTGGGAAAACATTTTGGAGCCCAGTTAGAAATGAGGACGTAAGGCTCCTGGTCGAGATGTGGGTTCCAACCTCAGGGGAGGGAAAGGTAATGATAGTTGAGTTGCCAAGGAATTTTCCCAGCGAAACTCTCTTTGAGAGAGTAGAATGTAACATCTTTCATGTTTCGTTTCTGCTGCATTCTTTTTAGGCCCCCCTCCAAAGAGGGGGTGGATGTAGGAAAACCAAAGGTAATCTGGTTTCAATTACATGCTGTAAAAATAGAATTTGTGGCCAGAAATTAATTTGGAATATTTTTTTATGGGGGCAGCATTGCGGGTTGTATAGATCTTTCACCAATTTTATTGCTTTTCATTGGTTCTGGATCTAAAATATGAATGGGTAAATAAAATACAGTTCCCTTTCTAGAAAATAATTTAGCCTTTTTATCCTTGCCACACATAAATATATTCAGTACCCTTGTTATTTGTTTTAATTACCTCTCATAATTTTACTTTACTTTTTTGAGGGCTAGCCAAGTTCGGCAAATCAGAATATCATGTAGGTGGTTTTAATTTTTCAGAAATTGATACTCTTTTTTGATTTTTGCAAAGGTTATTCAAAATAATTAATTCTGTAGACGTAGTCTGTTCAAATAACCCGGTATTTTCTTTTCTGGGGAGTGGGAGTGTTCGGAATTTATTATTCAAACGGCACTTAGGGGTAACTAGAAAATTGTGGCAAATAAAGCGTGTGTCCTAGTGGTAAAACACTGCCAGTTATGACATAAAGTGGCCTGGACAGCGGCAGATTGTCCCCTAAGTACCATAGAACTCCGGATTTGTGCTAAGTGCTTAAATAACCCCAAACAATAAAGCCACTACATTTAAACTGGGTATGATAGGAATTCTCCAATGTTTTGCATGATTTCTGTGATGTGCATGTAAGACTTTTTTACAGTGCTTTAAAAGCATTAGAAAGCCTGGTGAGTGGTGTAACTTACAATCCTTATGGCCCCGGGCTCCGGGGAGTTTTTTTGTTTGCTTGTTTGTTTTTGGCATTTGACAAATATGTGTCGGTGACGATATTTTATGCAACCCTCCCTCCCAGCAAGAGCGCAGTTTTTCGAGTTGACTAAACTCTGACGTGTAACTGTCCTCTCTGACCCGGGCACGCTTTCTTTTCCAGACTTTGGACGGATTTGTTTTTGTGGTGGCATCCGACGGCAAAATCATGTACATATCGGAAACAGCCTCCGTACATCTAGGCTTGTCCCAGGTAGGTGGCCCCTCGGACTTTCATGTGCAACTCAAACGTGAAGTGCTGGCGGGTCTCGGCAGCCCGGCCCAACCCGAACGTGAGTGAGTTCACGCATCTGCTTCCGTGCGGGAGCAGAATCCGAAACTGCAAAACCCTGCTCTGAAGGCCGTCCCCGGGGGCTCTGCTTCCTCGTGTCACGTTTCGCTGCTTTATTTTCTTTTTCCTTTGGGGTTAATGACCAGTGTGTCTCTGGGACAGCCAGCCTCGTCTGAGGTTCCTTCGATAGCCCGGACTCGGCTTCTCCGGGGAGACCCTCTGTCACCCAGCAGAGCTTCACAAAGGCGGACTTTTCCGCCCGCACTGGATGGCCCTGCACGTGGTGTTGTGCGTGGCCGGGAAAGCCAGAGGGAAGCCTGCGGCCAATGTGGATTTGATGCAGAATGTGCTTTGTGGGGAGAGGGGGGTGCAGATTTATGAGTGTTCACATGGAATTCAGGGTAATTTTTCCTGAGTTTTTCCAGTTCAGTGGTCGTTTCAGTAAAGCATTTTATATGCTTGTGATAGAAACTCATAAAACCCAGTTTACTACTGTTTTGCACAGCAAGGTCCTGGTTTCTTTAGAACATATAAATATTACTGATTTTTCTGGAACCACTTTCCAAAAGGGAGCGCATCCCCTGGAGGAAAGAATTGCACTCAGCTTTATGTATCCCCGCCCAGCCGGGGGTTTGGAGGAGAGGATCTGGCTGCAGCGGCCGGGGGTGGCGGGTTGGGGGGAGGGAGCGGCAGCTGGTGGGTCTCCGGGTCGGGGGAGTCTGATCGCTGCCATTCATATTTCTGATTTAACAGGTGTGGTGTGTGGTTCCGAAAGGCACATTTCTATACGTGGAGGGACTAAATGCGTCTTTACGTCGTGAATTATCAGAGCGCTCTTTTTCATCACGCTAGAATTAATCAGACACGGGAAATGGGCCCCCGGAGGCCGGTGAATGGTCGGCATGCACCAGCCTCTTTGTGTACTTAAGCCGAAGTAAAACATGCCCGCTGGAGTGGCCGGGGTTTTCTCATTGAAAAGCAGAATCACCAGTTTGGAAATGAGCATCTGGTGTGTTCCTTTCCTTTTCCTGCCTGGACGTGGGTGGAACTTGTCGTTCGTTCACAACCTTCTCTCCCGGCACATGCACGTCCTTCCCCCTGCGCCTGGGGGTTTCTTACGCCACGTCCTTTAAGGCGAATCTCCTATTTAACTGTTGGGTGTTTTCTCCTCTCCTCCTCTCCTCTTCTTTATGAAACCGGTCTCCCAGGTAAGACTCACGGAGGCTCGGCGCTATGCCCCTGTGACTTAGAGCGGCAATGCATTCGTAACATTGAAAATGTGCTTGGGAACCTGATGTGGACTATTCTTTTTTGTATTTTGCAAAGTTATTTTTCTCTGAATTTTTTCCTTGCCCTGGAAAGAGTTATTTAGGATCCTTTAGTTGTACCCATCCTGGTTTCTACTCCTGGCTTGGTTTTTGGCTGATAAACCCTAATCAGATTACTTAACTCTTTCAATCAAGATTTATAAAGTCTTTGCTTCGTTCTATAATAATGTCACAAACAAGACGAACATTTCACATGTTTTTTAAATGAGTGGTCAAGCCCTGACCAGTGTGGCCCAGTGGGTTGAAGGCCCGCCCCCCCACGGTGAAGGGTCACCAGTTCGATTCCCAGTCAGGACAGATGCAGCCAATCGATGTCTCTTTCCCTCCCCTCTCCTCTCTCTAAAAATAAACAACATCTTTTGGGAAAAGAAAACAGCTGATCAAATATATGTTAGAATAGGTAAAGTTAGCCCTGGCTGGCATAGCTCAATGGATTGAGCACGGGCTGCGGACCAAAGCATCGCAGGTTCAATTCCCAGTCAGGGCACATGCCTGGGTTGCAGGCCACGGCCCCCAGCAATCATACATTGATGTTTCTCTCTCTCTCTCTCTCTTTCTCCCTCCCTTCCCTCTCTAAAAATAAATAAATAAAATCTTTAAAAAAGAATAGGCAAAGTTACTGTTATGAAATATTAAATTTAGGTCTGAGCTTCCTAGCTGTCAAGGCAAAGAGTGAAATGCTATTAGTTACGTGGTTTTTGTTGTCTGATAGGGCAGGCATTTAACCTCCTTGAATGATAACTTAAGAAAATAATTCCCGATACACCCATCTTTCCGGATTGTGGTAAAAAACAAATCCAAGTGCCCACTGTATATGACTCACAAGCTCTAGGGAGCCACACAGAAGCCAGGCAGCATCACTGCTTCGTGAGTATCGCACTTCAGATAGCACACAGCTTGCTTCAGATTGCACCCTTTGAGGGCACACCCAGGCCGCTAGGCACCTGGAATGTCCTGGCACACGGGAGGCCCCGTGCACAGGCCAGCACACTCCAGTCCGGGCACGCTGCTGCACATCACACCCGCCTCTCTCTCTCTCTCTCTCTGTCATTTTTCTCTTTAATTAAAAATGACCAAAGTGTTGGAGAGGTGGCAGATATGCCTCCTGTTCACGATTACCCCCCACAAAAGGACATCCCAGCAGAATCACAATTAAAATTGCACTTACTTTTGGTCAAAATGTAGAAATAACATTTTGCGCTATAATTTGGAAAGGTGAGGGTGTTAGCCACTACCATTCTTCCAGAACGTTACAGAGATGCCTTTTGTCTCTTGGTTTCAAGAGAAGTGTCAATTAAAAGAAAAAAAGATACATCAAACTGTGCAGGACAGCTGAGTGCTTTTTCCTGATCTCTTGGCAGGGCCCTGTTAGTATCAGTCTGCAGCTACAGAAACACGCCAGTGCAGAAGCAAGCCTGGCGTCTGGGGAGTGTTTCGCGGTGAACTGTTTAAATAAGCAACAACAAACATTTCCCCTCAAATCTGCCTCCTGTTCCAGATTGGCCCTGCAGAAGGGAAGCTAGGCAGAATCACAATTGTGTGTTTTTTTCTGTCTTCTTCACTTAAGTAGTAAAATAAAGTTTTGAAGAGGATGTCAAACACCCACCTTCTCTTTTAAAAAAAATTTGCTCTTAGATTATTTTGTTAGGAGGAAAGAGGTCAGGCAAATATATCAGGTACGACAACTTTATTAAAATAGGCTTGAAGATTTTTTTAAATCACCAGAGATAAAAAAAATGTTAATAAAATTTTACCCAGTCATCTAAGAATAATCTTTAAACAGGTTTCCTGATGAATAGCAATAGCACTTTCTGTGCTCCAAGAACTTTCGATTACTCCAAGTGACATTATCTCATTAAATAATGACACCTTTCACATTAATTCAGGGTTAAACTCTGTGCTAGCAGCTCTCAGGGAACATAAGCCCCTTCTTCGATTGCCATAATGGTGTGAAAATTCATAGCAAAGTGGTGTTCTTCTTTTTTTTTTTACCTGAATTACCTAAATAACCATCAGAATGATCTATTTGAGGGTATAAAAACGATTGTGTGATAAGCCCATCTCGATTCAAAGCATTTTATTAAACTTTTAAAAAAAATTTAGAATAAGAAATCTACTTTAGCTGGAGAATTTTTACAGTTTGTTTTTACTTTTAAGTGAGTGAACGCAGCAATCCTTGCCATCAAACTGTCACACCAAAAATGAGAGCGACAACCAGAACAGGCAAGTTTCCTCCTCTGCCCGAGTCCCCAGTGCTGGGGGGTGGAGTCAGGCTTCTGGCTCGGAGTTCCTGTTCGGGGGACACACTTAAGTCCTACGTAATAACTCACACAGACAAACGTACCTGTTCGGAAGAGGCAGATTTAGGGACACGCTCTGTATTCATGCAGGTCTGGTAAATGGTCTAATTCCATGGTTTGGGGGTTACTGTAACTAACTTATATTTGAAGAAGGGAAAGAAAGCTTTGTTCCCCTGCTGTGTCTGACCTCAATCATTTTTAAGTATCCATGTGGTTTAAATTTCCTCACTGGAGTTGCACACAGTGTAAGGCATCTAGGTAACTAATACACACTTTCAAATACATATCGATACGAAGTAGCCGTCCAGGAGACACGGAGAGGAAATGGAATGTTTGAGAATGTTTGAGACTGTAGTCGGAAGCACAGCCGTAAAAGCAGCCACGGCATCGTCTGGGGCCATAAGGCCTAATCCTTTCACTTTTGAAATACAGGGAAAGGACAGCGTTTTATGTTTGTTGACATAACTCGAACCCTGAAACCCAAACCATCTTATTGGGAAATGCTTAATTTGCCATAGTCAGCAAAACACCCAGCGCAGAGCAGGGCGCGTTTTCAGTGCCGGGGCAGCCTTCCCTCCCGACCCAGAATGTATCCATTTAGGGCTGTATTTATCCTGTGTAGTTTTCTTGGCAGGAAGGAAAGCTATTCAGCAAAACATAAAAAAGCTCTTAGTAGGAAAGCAATTCATTTTGTAGTTACCAGGGTTTTACCAATGCTAAAATATCACATGGAGGGTCTGTTTTAATAAGGCTGATGATGTATGAGACCTGGAGAGTTTTATAGCGACGACCATAATTTTTTGGGGGGCCGGGGGGCAGTCATATTTCTCCCAGCATTCACCAGCAGGGGCAGATATGGAAATACAGGAAACAGCCTGTCGGCCTGATCTGGAGTCAAGGCCGGCACTCTTTTATCATTCCCTAATTTGTTCTTTAAAAACATTTCCGTTGTTTGAAGATGGCTTTACCTCCTCGACAGCCTTGGCGTTTCATAACTGACCTGAGTGTTCAGAAAACCCTGGGCCGTTGCCGTCCCCATTCCTCCAACACCCAGCAGGAATCTCTGAAGGCAGACGAAGCTCCTTCGGGGTTAAAGGGTTGTGAAATCCCCCGGAGCGCCGACGCAGGCCTTTTCCGCGAGTATTCAGAAAACACTTGTCTCTGAAGAGACATCGGTTACTTTGGTCTGAGCAAGAACTTGGAGCAAACCAGAGTGATCACTCCCCCCCGTGAAGGTAGGGGAGAAATGACGGGCCAATCCCCCAAGATTCAATTTGCTCATATATATCTTTCAGTTTTAAAATAAGTCATGGAAGTTGGAGATCGATCGATTTCAAAAATCACTCCCTCATGGACCAGCCTTGAGCCCTGTCCCCTGCCATCTGTGTGACTGCCCCGGAGAAGAGGCACTGTCCTGCCCGGAAGGGCGGGCGGAAATGGGGCTGGTTTACATAAACATGAGGAGTAAGAGAATGACTTGACAGAAGAATGTGTCATTTTCATCACTTACATTTTTTATGACACCGTGCAGCAACCTTCTATCCAGCCTCCTGGCGCTGGGTCGGCGGGGAGGTGTCAGGCCTGGGGGGCGGGGCAGAGGATTTCTGCAGCAGGTGTCTCTGGTCGCCCTGTTTGCAGGATGTTCTGTGGAGAATAGATCGGTGAACAGCGTTTTGGGGGCCAGCTTACCTAGCAGGCCAGGCACGTAATTTGTTCTGAATAAAAAGGCCACTCACACTTCTTAATAACTTGGAAGACCTGGCTCTGAGGGGTGGGGTAGCTGGCCTCCTTGCCGATTCGGAGTGCTGGGGACATTCTCCATCTGCCCTGTGGGCCCGCTGGCCCGGTGGCGTGAGGCGGCACAGTCAGGGCTGCCGTGTGGCAGGAGATGACGTCTTTTCTGCTCCGATGGAGGGCGGCGAGGCTCCCAGCAGAACACACAGCACGACACACTTAAAAATACATGCTGAGGGGGTGGTCAGGCACAAGGCGCTTGCTGGCCTGCCTCTGCTTGACTTGCCCGCTGCCCCCCTTGGAGCAGGGCTCAAAGAGAGTTCCGCAGACGCACCTGGGGGTCTCTGCCACCCTAAGGCAGAGTCCCTGGCTTTTGGGGGCTCCGCCTGGCTGCGCTGGGGGCTCCGCCTGGCTGCGCTGGGGGCCCCCGATCAGCACTAGGTGCCCGGGCTCACCTCTGCAATAGGGCCTGCCCACCTCTGCTCAGAAGGCCGCTCTGATGGTGGTGGCTCCTAGAATATCGTTCGCCACTTCCCAACTCATGGTGGGCTAGGGGACCAGGCCTTGGGGCTCCCGGTCAGGCCATCATGACTGGTGTGTTTGGGAGGACACGGAAAACTTGGAGGGGTCAGGAACTGGATCTTGGGGACTGCGGTGTGAAGACCCCAACAACAGCATCCCCATGGAGCCCCCGCCCCTGCCGAGCAGGGGCCCGTCTAGCATGGACGTGGCCTCTAGGGTCCTGCGCTCTGTGGGGTGCATCTGGAAGTAGTTGGTGTGGAGCCCAGGGTCACGTAGCCCCCTGGGGTGGGCCAAAAGCCGCACTTATGGGCAGGGCCATGGGGCCAGCACCGTCACCGGGGCTGGGAGGTTCAGAGACAGGTTTCTTTGGCAGAGCCTGGGGACACAGCTGCCCAGAGAAAGGGCCTTTCAGGGCTCACGTCCTCCTCCAGCATGGGGCGGCCAGGGGGGGGCCCTTGGCTCCTGTCTCTCAGCCTCTGAGTGCACGCAGTTCTCTGGGGACCCCACTGGGGACAGGCGGCTGGTCCACGGCTGACCAGTCCCCTCGGGCAGCACATAGCACGGGCTCCAGCCTGCTTTAAGTTGTCTCCCTTCCGGAGGACACTGACCAGACCAGGAGGGCCACCCACCCCGGAGCACAGCTTTATCACCCTTCACTTTCCAGTTCCTCCTGCTGGGGACTCTCTCCGCTTTTCAGCCCAGCCCTGTCTGGCCTGGTCGGAAAGCGTGGGAG
This sequence comes from Tonatia bakeri, assembly GCA_004024845.1. Classification (NCBI taxonomy): domain Eukaryota; kingdom Metazoa; phylum Chordata; class Mammalia; order Chiroptera; family Phyllostomidae; genus Tonatia; species Tonatia bakeri. Next base: position 88,049 of record PVIA01006312.1, on the reverse strand, counting down.
ACGTTTCGGAAAAGACCCGTGTCTGTGTGCGTGGAGAGGGTGTGGGCTGTCCCCCGAGATGGAAGTCCTGTCCCCGGCGGGTGCACACCCGTGGTGCATGCGGCGTCCCCCTGGGCTGCGCCTGCTGTCCCAGAGGGGACTCTGACTCCGCCCTTCCTCCTGCGGCAGGTGGAGCTCACGGGCAACAGCATTTACGAGTACATCCACCCTTCCGACCACGACGAGATGACGGCTGTCCTCGCGGCCCACCAGCCTCTCCACCACCACCTGCTCCAAGGTATGTGTTTCCTCCAGAGGGAAGAAACCAGCGTGAAACCAGGCGACGCTCTCGGCTGTGACCCGAGGGTTTTGCCTCCCACGCTGCCCCGTCTGGGCCTCCGGGAGACACGCTGCGCCCACCCGGGGGGGTTGGCGTTTATGCCTCGGTCCTCCAATACACCCCCACCGAGCGCCCACCGGGTGCTTGAGACTGTGACGGGGCCGGGGAGGGGACAGAGAAAGTGGCCAAAGGCTCCCCCCACCGACGTGCTCTTGGTTCTGAGTCTGGGCCGCACGGGTCCAGACCTGGCCTTCTTCCCCAAAGGCCCAAGGGCCGGACTGGAGTTCCAGACAATGGATGGGGAAAGTCACACGGCATTCCTCCAGCTGGAATTTAGCATTTCCGGGGGTTCTAGATGGCAGGGAAGGCCATGTTCTCCAGCAACGCTTTCGTGCTTTGAAATTCCGGGGGTTCTGAGACCCTGCTCCGGGGCCTTGTTGTTTGACGTGTGAATACAGCAGCGCACTCACGAGCACATTGCTGCCCGTGTCACCGCTGGAACCACCATTTCCAGCACATTTGGAATATTTCTGTCTGCCATCCCACACACTATGTCACGGGCTGAGAAGCGTTCGCCTGTGTGGGCCTGGGTAGGTCTCGGCGTGGCCCAGAGCCGGTGAGATGCCCCAATCTGGACATGGGCAGGTCCACCTCTCCGGCCGGCTCCCCCTGGGGGTGCAGCCCGCCTCCTGACAGGTCGGGTCCCCGCTGTGGTGAGCACCATGTGGGCACAGACCGGGCGTGACTCAGGGACGGGGAGGGCGGTCTGTCCAGGGCTCTCCTTGAGGGCAGAAGCTTTGGTCTGGCCCAGGGGCCCATTGGGTTCTGTTGTCCACCGCACTGTGCTGGGTGGCCCCGGCACCCATGGGCCCAGTTGGCAGGAGGTATGGGAGCTGGCTCCCTCCGCCCTCACAACCCATCCATACCATCTGCCGCCCTGAGGGGAGTCAGCTGCTTCTGGTCCTTCCTGGCAGACTTGGGTGCTCAAGGTGCTTCTCCTGACACCGGGCCTCTCTGTGGCCACCACTTGGGGGCCACTGCAGGTTCAGGCCACACTGTGACCCCAGGCTGGCAATCCCCACGTTCTTGCTCTGGCCTGGTTTCGGGCTGCCCTCCTCAGGGGCATGTAGGGGTCTTGCCAGGAGGGGGCCGACTCCCCCACCCCACGTGGGCCCCGGCCACAGGCGAGGCCCTCTGGGCTGGGCTCCGTCCTGGGGAGGGGAGGCCCGGCTGCCCATCCTGGGCCCGAGGGTCTGCCGGGGCTGCTGGGAGGAAGCTGGGCAGCATGGCGGGACCTCGGCCCGTCTAACCTGACCCCTGCCTTCAGAGTACGAGATCGAGAGGTCGTTCTTCCTCCGGATGAAGTGCGTGCTGGCGAAGAGGAATGCGGGCCTGACCTGCAGCGGGTACAAGGTACGGAGCCCTGGCGGCAGCGGGTGGGTGGGCGGGAGGGAGGGGCGGGGCCTGCCCTGTGGCGTATTTTGCTTCGCAAGCATGAACAGGAAGGCGCAGGGGTTCAAACCCTTCCTACCGCCTAATGTGGAGTTTTCTGGAGACTCGGCTCATCAGGCAGGTGTGAGGGCTGGCATCTTGGGAGAACATTCGCCCAGTGAGACCGAAGTACAGGTGGCTCAGGGGGCCACCTGGTCTCAGCACCTGCAGGTCCCACTCTGCACGCAGCTCAGTCTGCTGCCCTCGAGTTAACCGAGAGCCCGTGTTTCGGGGCAGGATCCCGGGCCACAGAGGGTACCCAGAGCGCTGAAACACCACTTGTATCAGAATGTTCGGCCGAGTGCGGAGACGAGGGCAGTGCTGTGGGTGACAGCGATAACGCAGCCGCAGCCCGTTCTGAGTGCGAAGCGGAGCTTCTGTCTGCGGCGTTGCAGCCTAACTGTACAATCTGTTAGCGCAGCCTCCTGGAGAGTGCGGCTGGCCCTGGCCCTCGGTCACGGGCACCAGCTGACAAGCACAGGGGTGGGCAGGCAGGCTCAGAGCTGGGGCCTCTGAGCCCAGCCCCGGCTCCCCCCGGCCAGCTGCTCTGCCAGACGCAGCCCCTGGCCTGGGCTGACTCCGGCATCCAGGAGTTGCTTGCGCAGAGAGCCCATGGGCAATACTGAGCCTCCACATCAGAGCCAGTTGCTCCCAGAGAGAAGGGCAGGTTGAGGGGTGTCCGAGCTGATCACCCCGGTTTGACCCTCCCAGCCCTTCCTTAGAGCTCCAGGCGGATGGCAAGAGTGTTTAAGTGTCAGGAAAGGCGGGCGGGGCCGGGCGGGGCGGGGTGAGAGAAAGGGGGTGGTCTGGAGCCTTGGGACTTTGTGCTCTTTCTGGAACCCACGCCCCGCCTCCTCCCCACCTGGGATCTGCCACCTTCTCCCCTCTGCGTCTCCCCAGGCCCCTCCTTGGAGCCCCACTCCGAGCCATCGCCATGGACTTGAACTCACTCTGGTTTCCAGTCTGCAGGGTACACTTCTTGTTTGCAGCCCCAGACTCTCGCCCTGCCTGGGCCAGGCCGGGGGAACCCAGCTCCGTCCTGCACCCACAGACGTTCTCCTGGACACTTGAGTCTCAAATCGTGTCTGCCGCGTGTTAACTGTTGAGTCTTAGGCAGGACACTCCCCCCATGCTGCCCTCTGCTTCCTCGTCAGCAAACCCGGAGAGCGGACTGGAAGGACTTACAGATCTGTCCCCGCTGGGAGGGCTGCGCCTCGTGCAGGAGTCCTGGGGTGGGGCTTTCAAAAAAGGCCCTCGTCACTGTTGTCACAGGCGATGGTGAGCCTTTTGAGCTTTCCTGACCGTCACTGGTACAAATGCCCCCAGAGCGGAGGCTTCAGGCCCCACCAATGTCTCTGCGTGCCGCTTGGAGAGCTCAGTGGTGTCCCTCGTGTGGTTTTGGCCGTGGCTCTCACACGTGTTCCCACATAGGCACCCTGGCCTTTGCCCATCACAAGGGGAGACGATCTTGAATTATAAATAAAATAAAAACATATTTGAAATCAAGCTTTTTGATTCTACGGAAAGAATTCTGAATTTACGGGGGTGATGACGCTGGTCAGGTGATAGCCATAGCGTGTCAGCAGATGCCAAGTTCGGTCCCAGTGGAAGAGAAGGGTGACAGTGGCTGAAGGGGACATGCCGGGACAAACGTCGGCTTCCCCAGGATGCCTTTGCGGCGCCATCTGACGGAAGCGAGGCGATGAGTTGGTTACGCGTACATCTGTCCCGCGCTAGAGAGACCTGACTGGAGTTAGGCGAACGGAGTCAGGGAGGGAGATGACCCCCGTGCTTTATCGTGATGCTCCTTCTTGAGGAAGAGGAACAGCTTCGAGTCTCCTGGGCAACGTGTTCGGCCGTGCCACTCAGTGGGGCCGGCGGGGGGGCAGCCCAGCTCGTTGGGGGAACCCGGCAGGCCCCTGGCCGGGACGAGTGGGTGCCCACCCACCCTGGCTGACCCCACCCCCTGTGCCCCTAGGTCATCCACTGCAGCGGCTACTTGAAGATCAGGCAGTACATGCTGGACATGTCCCTGTACGACTCCTGCTTCCAGATCGTGGGGCTGGTGGCCGTGGGCCAGTCGCTGCCACCCAGCGCCGTCACCGAGATCAAGCTGCACAGCAACATGTTCATGTTCAGGGCCAGTCTGGACCTGAAGCTGATATTCCTGGATTCCAGGTGAGCGGGGCGCCTGCCGCTGCTGCCGCGGCTGCTCCGGAGCTCCAGGAGGCACCGCGGGGGCACAGGGCCCCTCAAGCCCGCTCTGTCGGACCCAGGTGAACAAGGAGTCAGTCACGCTGGGCAGGCGAGTCACGAAGGGGTTCGGCGCAGTCCCGTCAGGACTTAAGAGAAAGTCGGCCTTGTCCTTGGTGCAGCCGCCTCTGCAGCGTGCACCTGCCCTCAAACTCGAGTTTGCGTTTTCACCGTCTCCCCGGGGTTTCCGTTGGAGACACACGCGTGGGCACTGGGCAGCCCCCTTTGGCGGCTCGCGGTGTTGAGATTCCGACTGGTGTCGCCGTCGGGTCCGGAGGACTTTAAAGCACACACGTTTCTGCGGTGGGTCCTGTGTGTTGCGGGAGCCCTTCCGACCCGGGCTGTGGGGGGCTGTTTGGGCCGAGACGGCCGCCACAGGGCTGAGGGGGGAGCTGACAGGTGGCCTTCCAGGGGCGGGGTGGGCGGTGGGATGTGGGGGCTGTGACTGCAAATGCACCAGGTGCCCTGTCTGGGTCTGGCTGGGAGGCTGGGGCTGCAGCGTTCCCAGAACTGTCTCTCCCAGCTGTCCTCTCCTCTCCCACGTGGGGGTTCCCGCCAGGCTGGGACTGTCGTCAGAGACAGCAGGGAGCGTGAGGGAGGAAGAACCACTGACAGAGGGGACCTGGGCCCCGGCCAGCCTGCTCCGGAGGGGACGTCCCCTCCCCAGGATGGGCTGAGCAGTCTCCAAGCTGATATCTAGATAGATAGATATAAAACAACAGCCCTGCCCCACCCGCCCTGCTACCCGGGTCCGTTAGGAAAGGTGCAGTCAGGTAACAGATGTGAAGCATTCGTAGGAGTAAAAAGCCCGCTACACCAGCAGTGTGAGTCCCTCCCTGCCTCTTAGAAGGTTCCTCAGCTGCACAGACAGGAAGGCTCAGAGCCCAGGCTCCGGAGGGCGTGGCCAAGTCTTCCCGGAGAAAAGATCTGTATCTAATCTACATCCGTACCCGTATCCACGTCTATATTTATCTGTATCTAAAGCCTCATCTCTGTGTTTTCTGTGTGTCCTGAAGCTGGGATTTATTGATTTTATTCACTTTTCTGTAGTAAAATATACATAACACGAAACTGGTCATTTTAACCATTTGTTGAAGAAAAGCAACCCCCCCTGGTTAGAGGTGGAAGGGGAAGACACAAACCGGTCCAGTTCATTAGCAGGACCCCTCATAACCCTCGGGGGGTGGGGAAGTGACGAGGGTCGAGGGTCGGCAGGACAGGGTGCCAGCGTGCCCCTGGGAACTCTAAGCAGGCAGTAAAGCTAACTCTGGGGACGGCCTGGCCCCCCGCAGCTGGGAGTGGGGGGTCAGGAGCTGGTCGTAAGGAGGAGGTCCTTCCCCATCCCGGAGTCACTGCTCAGCGGGGACAGAGGGAGCTGCCAGCTGTCCAGGTTCTCCGTTCTAGAAGCATTGTAGGAACAGCTGGGACCTCCCCTTGTTTGTCCCCTAGTTTTCCTCTGACCATTCTAGCACCGCCCCCCCACCCCAGGCCTGGTGCATTCCTACAGCTGGGAAGAGAGGGGTCTCCCTGAGAGGAGGGAGGTTTCAGGTCTTAGTTGTTCAGCCCACGCGGCTCTGCAGTCCAGGAGCAGAGGGGGGCTTCACAGAAGAGGGTTCCCGACACCAGTGTTCCTCTGAGCAAGGGTGTGAGGGCCGTGCCCCCCAGGGAGTAGGGGAGAGAGGGGTGTCCCTGAGGAAGACTTCCTGTCTCTACTGGGGAGGCAGTTCCTCCTGCTGAGGGCCAGCAAGCTTCCTGGGGAACCTCAAGGCTTTTTCCAAACTCCCGGTTATCTAGAAGGTAGATAGAGGGACCAGAAATGCACTGGAGAATTCTTCACACCCACTTGGGCCTGCGGTGTGTGGTCGGCCAATGGTCTTTGAAAGGCCTCGGGGCCAGGGACCGAGAGGCTGGCCCAGCCCTGGGGCAGGGAGCGGTCAGCACAGCCTCCGGGCTGGGTGGGAGACGGCAGCTCTGACATCCAAACCCAGGAGCCCCAGCGAGGGCCTGGCCGGAAACCCCGCAGCCCCTTAGGGCAGCGGCCCCCCACCCAGCACAACCCCAGACACGGCTGAACTCAGCATAACCTGAAATTCGGTTCGTGGGGGTTTTGTGGTATTTCACTTTGAAACTGTAGCTGGTGCTTTTGCTGAGGGTGGGGGGAGCCGAGTGATGTTTGGGGTTTGGCAAATCCCTCTGACAGGTCTTCAGACACTAGAGGGCTGGAAAAAACCAGGGGGGCGCGCAGCCAGGCCCTTCCCCTCCCCTTTAATTTTTTGAAGCCGTGTGCACTTTGATGAGAAATTTAATACACGTGTTTCTGATTCATTTACACGTTTGAGGCTGGTGTTCTGAAACTTTTCGTCCAAAGGGTCTGGGAAGCTTCTTTCATCCCCACACCGGAGCGATGCCTGGTTTTCTTTGGGGAAGCAGACGGCTCGGTTTTCCCGCCCACACAAAGCAGGACTCCGGCGGGGCCTGGAGTTCTAGGTGGCCCTCGGACACGTCGGCGGAGCTCTGAGAGGCTCTGGCCTGTGTGTTCCCCTCCCGCCCACCTTGCGCCCGGCTCCTGCCCGCCCCGGAGGGACACTGTGGGAGTGCGGAACCGAACAGCCAGCGGGGCCGGGGCAATATGAGGCTCTTGGAGATTTACAGCCGAGCCCGCACAGGACTCAGTAGAAAGGGGAGTGCGTTCAGGCAGGAAAGTGAGGTCAAGTTTCCCCCGTTTAAGTTACAGCTCGTGTTTCAGGTCTGGGCCTGTCCCAGCCGCCCTCAGTCCCCACTGCCTTCTCCCCGTGGCCTCAGCTCCTTTGGACTCCCTCATCGTCCCCCTTTCATCTGTTCTTGAGTGTCTGTCACCAAGACGTTTGGGCCACCTCTTCCGAGGGCACGGCTCCCAGTGCATTTGCCACATGCAATTTTCACCTGCGGACGGAGGGACCCAAAGGGCACTGGCGCTGCAGCCTTGGAAGGGGACAGCCCCTTCCCTTCAAAGAGCTGAAGCGGAGTTAACATGCCCTGGCTCACGTCACCTGAGCCCTGGGAACGTGCTTCCTTAGCTCTGGTGAGCTTATGGTTGGCCTTCTGGTCACCGAGTTTTCCGTGTTGCGCTCTTTCCAGGGTGGTGGTGGGGGGGGTCTACTACAGCGCTCCCCCGACGTGAGGCCCAGCCATCTGGGGTCAGTCCCTCACTCCTGTCAGGGCACCACCAGCCAGACGCCACCCTGAGCCCGGCTGTGTGGGGGAGAGCTGGAGGCCCGCTCCCGGTGACCGAGGCGCAGGAGCAGCCCGAGCGCCCACTGTCAGAGGAGCGGATGAACAAAGGGTGGGGTCCGAGCACAGTGAATGGTCCTCCGAAGCTAAACAGGCCAGACCCGAAAGGACTGATACTGTGTCGTTCCGCTTAGATGAGACAGCGTGGGGGGGTGGGGGGCGGAAGGAGACAGAGCCAGAAAGAGCCAGACTGCAGACAGTAGGTGCCAGGAATGGGGGGACAGGGAAGCGGGACTTATTTAGTGGGGACAGAGTTTCTGTCCGGAGTGAGGGAAAGTTCTGCACATGGAAGTGGGGGTGGTCAGATGGCATTGCGAGTGGAACCATGGCCACTGGGCCACGTGCTTACAACTGGTTAAAATGGTGACGTTTACGTTGTGTTTGTTTTACCGCGGTCGTGTTTAGAAAGGGTCCCACAAGGGTCCCCAGGGGTCGGGCTGTTTCCCACCTTGGTGGCTTTCTCCCAGCGTCTGCACCAAAGCCCACCCTCAACCTCCCCTGATGAGCTTTGCCTGGCCGGTGGTTTCGGAACACCCCGCTTGTGCGGGGCCGCACCCTGCTCCCGGCTGGAGCTCAAAACCTTTCTTCTTGTGAAAAAGATCATTCTTAGTTTCCCAAACCCACCTTCCTGCCCCTCCCCCCACCCCCAGCCCTGGGTTCGCTGGCAGAGCCAGTCTTCGTGGACGTGAAAGGCCATCTGCAGAGCAGGGCCCCTCACGCAGCCCCACGCCCCCGCAGGGTGACGGAGCTGACCGGGCACGAGCCGCAGGACCTGATCGAGAAGACCCTGTACCACCACGTGCACGGCTGCGACGCCTTCCACCTGCGCTACGCGCACCACCTCCGTGAGTACGACCGCTGCGGGCGGGTGGGCGGGCGGGCGTGGGGCGGCATGAGCCAGCGGGGAGACATCGCGGATACAGTGGGGTAGTGTCGCTGGTGTGGGGCAGTGATCGTCCGCCATGCGCACGCATGAACCTCAAGCCTCGGGCCGAGTCCTCACGCGCGGGGTGTGAGCACTGCTGGCTGAGTTCTCAAACACCCAGTGAAACCCTGGCTGGTGTGGGGGAAGGGCAGACGCTGCTGGACTCCAGATGGTGGGTTTGGAACCTAGATGCCTCTGGGACATCTGGGCACCAGCTGGGAGTAACAGCCGCGGCCTGGAGTTGGAGTACCAACACAGCCCTCGCCGCGGCCAGGCAGCCGTTGAAGCGAGTAAGTAACTGCTCAGCCCAGGGAGGGGAAGGCTCAGGTTTTGATCCTCCTCCTACTGTTGAGGATGCTGAGGTTCAGAGAGGTTAAGCCACTTGCCTGCAGTCACACAGCAGGGTGGTGGCAGAGCTGGGAGCTGAGCCCAGGCAGCAGGCGGCTTCCGACCACTGCCCACCGTCCGGCTGGGATGCTCAGGGCAGAGCACAGGTGTCTAGGGTGGGAGAATCCACATGGAAAGGGTGAACAAACTGTACTCAGTTTGCCAACAGAGGAAGCGTGGTGACCATGGGACTGGAATGCCTCAGGAAGTGAGACTTCTAGAATCCGAGCTGAGGCAGCAAGACACCACAGGGGAGCTGAAGACCTCCCCCTCGCTGCAGCCCACCACGCCCGTGGCCGGTCCCGGGGGCTTGTGGAGGGGCTGCCGAGGCTTGGCGGAGCCAGATCGGTGCAAGGCGCCGGGTGGCTTGTCCTCCATGCTCGCTTTGCTCTGTGTTGACCTTGAACCCTTAGGGGACCAGTCGCTGGTGTTGCAGGTGGACAGACGGCAGGGCTCCACCCGCCGTTCCGTGTGGCTGGGGACCCAGCGAGTGTGGCCGCCACTGGGGTGTCCCTGTCCCCTCCTCCCGAGGCACTGTGGGCAGAGACCTGGTACAGCCAGGCCGTTCCCACCCAGACGGGGCGGCCTATTCCTGCCCGTTGAGGTTCATGGCAGCGTGGGAAGGCCTCTGCACCCCAGAGACTCGGAGTCAGGGACAGCCTGTCTGTTTCTGTTTCTGAGTCACCAGATCTCGATCTCATGCCTACATCCCGGCATTCTCGGCACCAGCCTTCCTAGGGAGGCACCTGCCTGGTGCTTGGAGGGGAGCCAGGCTGGGCAGCGCAGTCTCTGGGGAGCACAGGCTGCCAGAGCTGGGTCCCCGAGATGGGCGCTGGCACCCAGGCACCTGGGTGGGGCCCTGTGGGTCTGGGCGTTCCCAGGTGGGCTGTCCAATCGGACTGTGCTGGGCTCCCCCAGAACCTTCCGTCAGGAGCAGTGAACGCAGGTCCTCCCAGCAGCCCTGCTGAGCATGGGCCCGGGCAGGAAGGACACGGTCACGTGGCCTGAGGGAGACGCCGTCACCATGGTCTCTGCTCTCTTGGGAAAGTGTTTGGGGGACACTTTCCTGCCTGAGGGGAGCCGGTGGGGCTCCATGCTCTGCTGACTGGCAGGTCCTGGGGGTGGGCGGGGGCAGTCAGGCGCACAGGTTCGGGAGGGCTCAAGACGGTCACTTCAATGACTAGTGTCAAGGGACCCTGGGGAGACAGCCTGTGGACACAAGGGTTTGGAAGCACCATGACATCTGTCCGGCAACCCGTCCACAGTGCTCTGTGGGCTGGCCCCTGGTAGAGTGGGACACTCTGATCCCAAAGAGCACACAGGCTGGGCCCAGCGTTAGGACATTTTAACGTCACAGAGGCTTCGGAGACGGAATGTGAGGTCTACAAGCCTCAAACAGCAACCGTCAGGACAGACCATAGGGCGGTGGGGAGAGGCCAGGGGAATGAGTTCTCAACGACAGGCAGGAGTCGCAGACTGAAGGGCTCACGGGGCCGGGCCGGTCACCTGAGTGCATGAATGGGCGAGGCGGGGCCGTGGGGATAGGGCTCGAGGCTCGCAGGAGCCACACGACCCATCGACACCCTGCCACCGATAGAGCCCCTCTGTGCACACAGACGGCAAATGAGCCATCCGTTTGCAACTGCTCAGGGGCAGAGGCCTTGAACCTGACAGAAGGAGTCTCCCATCACTGTGAGGAGTTTCGCTCGACATCTCGGGATGCTGGCCTCCCCCGAGGCCTCGCCGGCCTCTGACTGGACGTGGGTGGTGCAGTTTGACTCCCCAGAAGATGCCCTCCCCCCACGCTGTGTGCAGGTGGCAGCGGCTTCGTCCTGTGGACGAGGGGCGGGGACCCTGCACCATCGGAACCCTGAGCAGTGAGCAGGAGCTAACCCCACAAAGCTCAGTGGGGTCTCCACATCACCGGATTGCTGGGTGGACATCTGTGGCCGTAGATTGTCCCTCCAGCTCGATGCCGACGGGACTCGAGGCTCCGTGCAGCTGGTCCTCCAGGGCCAGCGTTCCCTTGCAGACAGCCCACGATGGAGCCCCGTGGAAAGGCCTTCCCAGGGTGCTTGTCCCTTCCCTGGGGTTTCTGTGTCTTCTTATCAACCAAATTGCATCTGGCAGCAGGCAGAGCAGGAGGGCTGTGGGGGGGCCACGCAGCACCCTGAGGCCCACTCCCCGAAGGAGCACAGGACGTGTCTGCAGCCTCGCCGACTGCACGCTCCCTGAGACTCCGTCTGGCGGACCAGCTGAGAACTAGGGGGAGCATAGGGCCTGAATCTCTTCCCACGTTTTCTGTGGCAGGTGGTTCAGTTTCCTGGAGCGCTGTGACAAAGTGATGCCAACTTTGTGGCTTCAAACAGCAGAAATTTGTCCCCCAGTTCTGGAGGCCAAAGGGCCAAAATCGAGGTGTCGGCAGGGCGTGTGCCCTCTGGGGGCTGTCGGGTGCATCTTTCATTGCCTCCTCCAACCACTGGGGGCTGCAGGCCCCCCTTGGCTCATGGCCACGTAGTCCGATCTCTACCTGCCTTCTTGGACCCTTAACTTAATCACCTCTTTAAAGCCCCTCTGCCCAAGTATGGCCACATTCATGGGTCCTGGGGGTTGGGATGTAGGAGTGTCTTTTGGGGGGGACACTACTCACCCCACGACGGGCATTTTTGGTATCCTTCTCGGCTCCTAAAGTTCAAGTTAGAAGCAGCAATGATGCCTCAGGCCAACATCACTTTGCTCCCAGCGGCAGGAAGAATCTGGAGGAAGCATCCTCCTCTTCTGGAGAGCATCTGTATGGTACTGGAACGTCCACCCCAAAGCAGCCTCAGGGAACCGAGACCCCCGGCCTTCCTCTAGGCAGGACCACCCTGATTTCAGAGCCAGTTGACGGTGACATTGGAGACGGAACATGGAGGTGCCAAGTCTGGGCCTCTGCCCTCAGGAGCTCACGGTGCAGGGACGTCGCCTCCCTGCCCGGCCACCACTACCAGAAGCGGGAGCTTAGTACCGACAGTGCTAGCCCGGGATCGTGGCGAGCGGCTCATTGGGGCGACCGGCTACGCGGGCAGTGGGAGCGGACTGCAGAACGTTGTGACTCAGCGTCTAGGACTTCAACTTGGGTTGATGCACTGATTGCTGCCGTGGAAAAAAATCAGTGTCTGTGTTTGTCCTCTGCATCTCAGCCTCATCAGGGCAGAGTCGGGAAGCGGCAGAGAAAACGAAACCTGCGCAGCCACTGCCGTGGGAGTCCTCTCACGGCACATTCGGAACAAACCGGCTTCGTTACGTCCAGTCTGTGATGGCCGCTGAAGGGTTTGGGGGAAGTTGTCTGAGCCACCAGGAAGGAAAGAAGTGCCAGATGAGGAACAGGGAAAGTGTACAGTCCTACTCCTTGGGGCTTTGAAAAAAATAAAATGGTATCATTTATTGCCAAAATTAAAAAAAATTACTGAACATGTTGTTATAGGGGCTTTTACAACAGTGGCTGCCAGGGACAGATTTGAAAGTCAAAGGGATTAGCATTTCTCTTAAAGAAAGCGTGACCTCCCGGGAAATCTGCAGATGGGACCTCAGTGGGATCATGTCCCAGCTCTTTGGGGGCCATAAGCAAATTGGTTAACTCTCCTCCAATTGGCCCACCCCTATATGTAACTGCATAGAACCTTCTGGAAGATGCTGTTCTCTCTGCCCACGGTGGCCACTCTGAGAAATGGGAATCCGAGTGCTAGGCTGGAGCTTGCACAGCTGGTGGGGTTGGGGGATGGGGGTGGGGGAGGTGTGCACACACTTCTGAGTCACTGACTTCTCACCTGGCGCAGTGTCCGATCTCGTCCCATTTGGCGTCACCTAACACACCTGCCCCAGAATGTTACCCAGTCTCACTGCCCGTTTGTACTGGCCGCAGAGTGCCCTGGGATTCACTTACCCCTTCCCAGCTGCCCGGCAGCGAAGACTCCCCTCCCTCGTCCTCAGCTCTAAGCAGGGCGCCGTGGACCTCTCTGGACTTGGGTCTCTGTGCACCCCTCATCGGCCCCGTGGGGCCGGTGTCAGGGGGTGACCTGGGGACCGCACCCACTCACGCCTCCGCCGGCACGTGGCAGTGCCCCTCGCCACAGGTCGGCCAGCATCGCCACGGTCCTTTCTGTTTTTTTCCGAGATAAAGTTCACATAATGTGAAACCCACCACTTTAACGGCTGTCTGTGGCCTTCAGTGTGTTGGCAGCGGTGGGCAGCTATCACCTTGATCTAATTCCAGAACATTTTTAAAAGGATTTTACTTATTTAATTCTAGAGAAAGGGGAAGTGAGGGAGAAAGAGAGGAAGAGAAACATTGACCGGTGGCCTTTCGCACGTCCCCGACCGGGGACCTGGTCTGCAACCTGGGCATGTGCCGTGACCGAGAATCGGCTGGTGACCTTTCGGTTCGCAGGCCGGTGCTCCACCCGCGGGGCCCCACCAGCCAGGGCAGAGCATCTTCTTCCTCCCGAGAGGAGGCTTGGCCACTAGCCCCTCTCCTCCCCCAGCCCTCTCCCCCCCCAGCCCAGCGACCGCTAGCCTGCCTCGGTCTCCACAGACGTCCCTGCTCTGGACATTTCCCGGAACTGGAGTTGTGCAGCATTTGTTTCTTTTTGAGCGCCTGGTGGTCTGAGGGGCGGTGTCCAGCACCGAGTGACGCCGATGAGTTGCCACGTGCTCGCCGCTCACACGCCGTCTGCGGCGAGCTGCCTGTTTGCATCCTTGGCCGATACTGTGCTTCTCCGTGTTCTCATCGGTCAGTCTGACCTCTCCCTAAATGAGAGCTAACAACTCCTTGACAAACGTGTTGGCACCGGATCGTCTTGCTGCAGGTGTTAAAGGGGATGATAAGGAGCCGGCTCTATGTCAAAAGCAAGTCACAGAAGGCCATGGAGAGTTCAGAGAGGGCCTGGTGGAGGGTGGGGGGGCTCAACCTAGGGGCACAAAGGGGGGTTGATCTTCTGTGTTTGGAGTCTCTGGGTGGGGGGTTCCTTTGGCACCAGCTACCGCACTCACAGAATTTGACCAGCTCCCCATGTCCCTGCTGGGGTGGCTGCTAGCCAGAGCCCTGGGGCCAGCCCTGCCTTCCGGAGCAGGAACGTCCTGTGGCCACAAGTGACCAGAGCCTCCAGGGGTGCCTTTTCAGGCCTGCGCTGGCCTCCCCCTCCCTGGAGAAGATTCAGTTGGGTTTTCTCCTTTCTACAAAGCCCCACCCCAAGTTTCTGGCACCTTCCCCTCTGCCCAGCCCTCTGTTACCTGCTCTCCTGCCCACCCTGAGGAGCAGCAGCCTGGCGGTGTGCACACCCAGGCTCTCAGCAGCCTGGAGTGTTTCCATGTGAGCAGCACAGGAAATCCATGGGCCTGAGGAAAACTGGGGCTCGTGGGAAGGAAGCACATGTGGTCACGGAGGAGCAGCTTCCCGGTGAGCGCGCACTGCTCCGGAGAGCCACAGAGAGCAGCGATCGGCGCTCCATGAATGCCCTCAACTCACGATTTTGCTTGAATAGCTACGTCTCCCCCTTCCGCCCCTCCTTCAACCTGTTAAGGGTTTGGAGATTATCACATAACTGGCATTTTGGATGCCTAAAAGCAAATCCAAGTTCATCACTCTGGCAGGTGCAGTCGAGGTCTGGGGGCTGATTGTTTTTCCCAATTAAAGCGGTGACTGTCACACGAGAGCCCTTAGCAGGAGGGAGAGATCGCTCCTCCGTCCCCGGGAATCATGGGCAAAGTCGTGTGTGTGCGTGTGTGTGCGCGCGCGTGTGTGTGCACTAGCACACAGCTTCTGCAGAGGAAGCTGCCCTCTTTGTCAAGTTCTCTGAGGTGTCCTTGACCCCAGACAGGTTTAGAACCGGGGCTGTAGGTCGTCCGTGGGGCAGCGCCCCCAAGGCAGGGCCTGCTAATCGTCCCTCAGGATCCGTGTTGCCTTGTGCTTGCAGTGCTGGTGAAGGGCCAGGTGACCACCAAGTACTACCGGCTGCTGTCCAAGCTGGGCGGCTGGGTGTGGGTGCAGAGCTACGCCACCGTGGTGCACAACAGCCGCTCCTCCCGGCCCCACTGCATCGTGAGTGTCAATTATGTGCTCACGTAAGTCAGACGTATTGTTTCTCTCCTTGCTCTCTCTGCCCCCTCATCCGACTGCTCCAACACGCACCATCTCTCTCTCTCTGTCTCCCCCCACCCCCAGCCTATTCATTTGTCTCCTGTTTGGTTTTCATTGGAATGCTCTGGTTGATCGGGACGGTCCAAGCTATTTCAGCACTCGGCTGGGAGGGCCGCATGCTCGGTCCGGACATGGATTAGGAGGGGGTCAGGGCCCAGGTGAGGGTGGGGTGCACAGAGGGAGGGTGGGGGTGCTCAAGTCCCAGACTGGGAATGCAAACCTCTGCTGTTTGTGCCCACGTGTGGCCAGGTCATTGTGCATGCTCCTGCCACTTGGGAGAGGGGACAGCCCCATTTTCAGCCTGTCTTTCTGTATAGCCTACTGCAAATGATGGTGAATATTTTGTCCTTTTAAAGCCCCAGAAGGTCAAGTTCAGTGGCAAATACTTGTAAGACCGTGAGAAGCGACAGGACCCAGGTCTAACTGGGACCACACAGTCCTCCCTACCCACCATGCCACAGTGTGCTACACCGCCGGGCACCCGGCTCTAGCCCTGAACTTGAGAGACTGGCAGTCAGTCGCCTGGCCTGCTCTAAGCCGGCTCCGCCTTCTTTCACAGAGGGCCAGGCCACTGTGTTCTTGTTTGTTTGTTTTGTGTTTGTTAGAAGTAGAGTGATTTTCGCAACACTGCAGGGAAGAAAGTATGTTAGCCTCCTAAACACTGTGTGAGCAAAAAGTGTGACACCCGCCCGTACTTAGGGCGACCTCCCCTCCCGAGTACAGGACGGCACTGAGGTGGCTCTTGAGGGCAAAAACGGGCTCCTGGACCCCCAAGGTGCCCTGACTCAAGCCTTCCTGGTGCAAGTAGAGAAACAGGTGGGCCATGGACACTCTGATAAGCAGGGTTTCTGCCTTTCCCCGTGGCCCGTGAGGCCCCCAGCAAACACCTTTGGGCCCTGGGGGATCAGAAGGAGCCACACCTACCCCTCTCTGTTTCTGCTGAATAACAATGCCTTCGCGCTGCACTTTGGGGACTCAGGGCTGCCGGTGGCTTTTACTACGAGGGTGACCAGTCCTCTTGTCAAACCCCGCCCACACCTGGCCATGCTGCAATGACACACTGGAGCTCGGAGGAGGATCTGGCCCGGGGGCAGCGCCCGGAGGGCTGCTCTCCTCGGCAGCCCGCTGGACACGGCCTGCCCCACTCTCGCCTCTCAGGGACGTCGAATACAAGGAGCTGCAGCTGTCCCTGGACCAGGTGTCCACATCCAAGTCCCAGGACTCCTGGAGGACTGCCTTGTCTACCTCACAAGAAACTAGGAAGTTAGCGAAACCCAAAAGCACGAAGATGAAGACAAAGCTGAGAACAAACCCTTACCCCCCACAGGTAATGTGCATCCCGTCCTGCAGGGGTGGGGGGAGCTGACGCCTGTCCCCGGGGCTCGGGACACAGTTGCCAGCGTGGTTTTCCTGGAGAATGAAGCAAAGTCCCTCTGGGCTTGACTGTGCAGGCCTGCCATCCGGGGAGCCTGGTCAGGTCTCCCCAGGAAGGCTCGTGGGTCTGCGGAGGCCCTGCAGGTGTGGTCTGAGCACTAGGGCCTTGTTTTCCCCCCCACTGCGTTTTTAAGAAATGGAAACCTTCCCTCTTTCTTTCTGAGTTTTCGAGCCCTTGGAAACAGCAGGTTCCTGCTCGTGTGTGGTGCGTTGTCAGCTTGGGGAGGGGTGGGTCAGTAGGGGTCCCCAGTGGGACCTCGCAGGGTGGCAGGGGTGGGAGGTCTGGCCCCAGGATGGGGCCGGGCACCGTGGGCTCAGATGTCCTACGGCCGGAAGGCAGGTGTCCCTCACATGTCCCGTGTGCCACACAGCACTACTGCCCGTTCCCGACGGACAAACTGGAGTGCGGCCAGCTCAGCAACTGGAGAACCAGCCCCCCAGCGGATGCGGCGGCCCCCCCGGAGCAGCAGCTCCACGCGGAAGGCGGTGACCTGCTCTATGCCCCACCCTACAGCCTGCCCTTCTCCTACCATTACGGACACTTCCCTCTAGACTCCCACGTCTTCAGCAGCAAGAAGCCAATGTTGCCGGCCAAGTTCGGGCAGCCCCAAGGGTCCCCGTGTGAGGTGGCACGCTTCTTCCTGAGCACGCTGCCAGCCGGCGGCGAGTGCCAGTGGCATTATGCCAACCCCCTGGTGCCTGGCAGCCCGTCTCCTGCGAAAAACCTCTCCGAGCCACCGGCGAGCTCGGCTCGGCACAGCCTCACACCAAACTATGAAGGTGGGTTGTGTTTGCGTGCGGGGTGGGGACAGGGTTGCGAATGTGGAACAGGACCCTGGTGGTCTGGGCGGACTTTCCCTTTTTCTGCTTCTTAGTAGGGGTTGCTGCATTTTTCCATTCTCGGTGCGAGCACCCAGGAGGGTGGGCGAGGCAGGGTGACTGGGTCCATGTGCCTATAGGCACAAGTCACAGGACAAAGGGCAGAAGACAGCGAGCGGTCAGCATGTGCCACAAAATCCTGGCCTTGTTTGCTCCCTCAAAGGGAGGCAAAGGGATTTCCAAAACCGGCCTCCCTGTCCCGAGAATGGCCCAGCTGCCTCTACTTTACAAGCTCACGCTCTGCTCCACCCAGAAATGCATCCAGGAGGCTACTGGTTTTATTTCCATGCTCTGCAGAAAACAGTGGTGGAAATTCATGAGCTCAGGGACAGCAATGCCACTCACCAACCTGGGGCAGGTAACATACCCCTGCCTCCCCCGCTCCCCGGACTCAGGTTCTTCATCTGTACACAGGATCGTAAGCCACGGGAGATACCTCCCCGAGACCGCTGCACACGGCAGCGCCGGGTCAGCACGTACATGCGAGTTCCACATCAAAGAGACAGGGGTGGCCCCACAAGCAGAGGTCCTCTGTGGAGGTGCCACCAGCTGTCCCAGGCCCAGCAGAGTCCTGTGTGCTCACTGGGCCAGCTCCAGACAGAGGGCAGAGGTGGGACTGAGGATGGGCTGGCTGCAAGAGATGCATCCTGCTTCACCCTGACCCAGCTACTGTGCTACCTGCGGACCAAGGCAGTGCAGATGTCCTGTGGGGGCCACTAAATGCCGCGTAAATGCCACATGCCCCAGCAAAGAACCACCCGCTTAAAGAGAGAACGCTCTCTGGGGTCTCCACTGCCTCCCCTTTCTCTTTTGGAGGCAGATGGGCGTCTGTCCCTTCTCTGGCTGCTTTGGGAAGCTCCTGCTCTGTGCTCGGACCCTCTTTACAAGGCTGTGGAGGACATGGGAGAAGTCTAACCTCGGAGATTGCCGGGGCAGTTTTTTAAAAAGTAGCCCATTTAAGAAAAGAATGTGCTAGCCACCGGGGAGGCGCAGCCCTGCCTTTCGGCCTGGGCCTGTCCCCGGTGCCACGGACCTTCCGGCCTGAGCCCCAGCACCCGCCCGTGCACTGGGTCCCCCAAATAGCCGAGGAAGGGTTCCCCGGCCTCTCAGGAGGGAAAGACAAAGCGGAGGGTTTTAATGACAGCTGAAAGTGTTACCCACGTGAGAGGGACTTGAGAGAATTCTTTTTCTCAGCGTCCCAGCACAGGCCTGCCTGACCCTGTTCTGGGGGGGCGGGGTGGGGGCGTGGCCCCAGAGGCCTTGTTTTCCTTTGTGTGTGGGTGTTGGCCAGTGAAACCACAGGGCACTGGAGTTCTTTAAATTACTATTTTGAAAGTGAGAGGTTAATAGCCACCTCATTTATCACCCACTTGGTAAAAAATGGACCAAAGGTGCTAATTGGAGGCAATTTGTGATCAATTTCCTAGTGTGTTTGATATTGCAAAAAGGCGGTTTGTCTTCAGGTAAGAAACAGAGGCACGTAAGGGAGGGCAGGCATCTCCTTAGTGAAGGCAGTTATTTAATTATGACAACCCCACGGGGAGGGGGGGTACCACTCCACCTTCCCCCCTGCGGGATGAGCTGGGAAGTTCGGGGCTGCGCGGGGCCCCGCCCACGGGGGCCAGGAAGCCTCAGACCAGTTTGGCCGCCCGCAGCCACGTGTGGCTACTGAGCAGCGCGGTGTGGCCCGTGCAGCCGTAGGTGCTGTGTCCGCACTGCGTTCACAGCCAGAATCACAGAATACTTTAAAAATATTGATCCCACCCTGAAATAGTATTTTGGATATGTTGTATTAAGTATATTATTAACATTCATTTCACCTGCTGCTCACTCCTTAATGCGGCTACTGGAACATCTCAAATTGCATCCTGCGATTGGACAACGCGGCCTGGGCGCACGAGGGGCAGGGACGTGGCTGCTCTGGGGGCTCAGCGCGCGGGTGGCCGGTGGCCGAGGGGAGGCTGGGGTCGGCGCCCCGGCACCCTGGGTTGCTTTGGCTGTAGGCAGGTCCCCTTCCTCCCCCGCGCGGACGTCTAACGTGTCGCCTGTCTCCGCAGCGCCTGCCGCGGCCGCCGCGCGCAGGTTCGGCGAGGACACCGCGCCGCCGAGCTTCCCGAGCTGTGGCCACTACCGCGAGGAGCCCGCGCTGGCCCCGGCCAAGGCCGCCCGCCAGGCCCCCCGGGAAGGGGCGCGGCTGGCGCTGGCCCGCGCGGCGCCCGAGTGCTGCGCGCCGCCGGTCCCCGAGCCCTCGGGCGCGCCCGCGCAGCTGCCCTTGGTGCTGCTCAACTACCACCGCGTGCTGGCCCGGCGCGGGCCGCTGGGGGGCGCTGCGCCCGCCCCGCCGGCCCTCGCGGGCGGTCCCGAGGCGGCGCCCGGCGCGCTGCGGCCCCGGCCCCCCGGCCCCGGGCCCGCCGCCTCCTCCCCGCCCGGCGCGCCCCTGCCGCACTACCTGGGCGCCTCGGTCATCATCACCCACGGCAGGTGACCCGGCCTGGCCGGACCGCGGCGTCCCGGGGCCGCCCGCAGCGAGAAGCCATAGGCCAGGCCTCCTGGGCTCCGTTTCACGACGTCCAGCCGTGCTCAGGAGGGGCGAGCTGTATAGGCACGATTTAAATTAATTTATACAGAGACGACTATTTTAATAGCACTCCGCAGCCGACTTTTAGATTTTTACCGTAGAGGCCATAAAGGCCGGTGTAGAGGACTGAGACCCGCCCGAGAGCTGGCTGCCTGAGCTTTGTTCTCCAAGAAACAGGCTTTCCGAAAGGGCAAAGCTGGGCGTCCCGCCGTCCCACGTGCGGCCTCAAACTACCTGTGCTTGGGGGCACTTGGTTTCCTCACCTCGATGTCAGGCTGGGGGCCTGCCTTGTCCGGACGCTCACCGGCTCCAATGGAGGAATGAAGGAGTTTGGGCTCCGCAAACGGCCTCCATTTTTAAGGGGGAAGCACCCTGAGGTGGGCAGATATGGGTCGGGGCTGGGGCACACTCCCTGCATTCAGAGCCCTGGCCACGTCTTCGGTTCAGGCAGAAGGCGGTTCTTCCAAGTCCCATGAATAGACAAATCTTCTGTCTTTAAAAGTCATGCGGGAGTCTCATTAAAAATTGTTTTAATTTAAGTCTTTAATACACAAATCAACAAGCTGAGACCAACGGGGCAAGCATGCTTCTTGAGTACATTCAAAAGCTCTTCCTTCCTCCGAACCAAGAATAGCACCTTCAGAAGACTGAATAAGCATTAAATGCCAAAAGTATATATAAATATATGTGTGTGTATAGCCAGATATTTTATGAGACGGACATGTGGATGATTTAGGTGCCCAGTGCGATTGGCTGCTCTTGTCAACTCTGAGCACGAGTCAGAGTCCCTCTGGCCCACGCAGCCTGCAGGTCCCCGGGCTCGCGGCCGCTGCCAGCAGTGCTGACACAGTCGAGTGCGTGTGCAATATGGGGCGCCGTCCTCGGGCCGCGCTGCGTGGAAGAGAGCGTGCCCAGGGGATGTCACGAAAGTGGCGTGTACCTTGTCCTCAGCAAAGCTCCACGGGCACGTGTCGTCACGGGGAGACAGAGTCTTTTACAAAGCACCGGCAGTGTTTCACAAATTTTTGTTTTATTTTTATGTTTTCACCCCAAGATTTGACCATTTGAAAGTCGTATCTTGACTCTGAAGGGGATCAAGGCTTTGATCCCCCAACGTTCGGTTTCCTCCACCACACTGTAAACAGTCCATTTTGCTGATTTTTCAAAAACGGTTTACTTTCAGGCAACGCCATCTTTCTGCGTGAAAAGGTTTCTCGCGTGTCTCTAACTCATTGTTCTGCCCTCGAAGTGCCCCTTCATGGACTGTCTGCAGAAACGTGATGCTCTGTCGCCAACCCAGCATCCCCGTGAGCACCCGCTTCCTTCCCCAGCAGGGTGTCCGCTGCCTTACGGTATGCGATGCAATCGGCAAATGTAGGAGCACCTTTGAGCAGCCGGGAGGCTGGGTCACACGAATGGACGGTTCACCTCTAACTGCACTCAGCTGCCCCTCGTTTGCAGCCTTGGGGGGAGGGTGTGCACATAAAATGAGCCTGCGGGATTATGTGTATGCTCACAAGTCTCATGATTGAACCATGATTCCCGGAAGGCGCAGGTGTGATGGGCAGGAGGTCTATCAGCTGACATTTTTCAATAAAGTACAGCAAAATGTTTTTGTGTCTACCTTGTTATTAACCACGGGGGGCCACCTGTAATAAGCACAAACCACAAAAGGTGTTTGGAGCAGTTTAAGATCAAAGGTGAAGAATGAGGATTGTTTGAAGTACAAATGGTAACATAAACAGTCTTAACAAAGAGTGTGTGTGTCCATGAAAAGTGAAATGTGTGCTAGACGACTTCCTGTCTAAACAAACAGCACAGCTTTCGTAGCCCAGAACGTGAAGATTCCCAAGCAAGTTGGCTTTGGGGTGGTCAGCAGCACAGTGCAAAGTTAACAGCAGTTACTACGGCAACCTAATATTGTAGCGTCCATCTTGAAGACTCTGCACGTCTAAGCTGGGGATATCACATCCTGACTTCCATAAGGGTCTGGCAGGGCAGGCAGAAGAGTTTTAAATAATGTGCCTCTCGTAAAAAAGGGAAAAAATTATTGTGTGCTCCAGCATGTTCACAAAAATGCCAGCTCGAATAGATGTGAGAAATAAGCCCAGTTCAAGACTGGCGGGGCCTCCCAGGGAAAGGAATGCCTTTATGTTCGCGGAAGCCCTTTCTAGAAAAGCCATTCCATTCATACCTCTGCAGAGAAGTGAGCAGGGTGTGAAGCAGGGCTGCCCTGAGGAGATCCGCAAGAGCCTGCATTTTCTGCCCCGACACGCACCCCCCACCCGCCTCCTTTTAAAGTCCCACAGGCCAGGGGGCCAGGCCGTGTCTTCCTCCCCTGGGCGCCAGGGGAAGGAGGGGTTCGCGTGGTCACTGCCTCCTGGAGCAAGTCCATCAAAGCTGTGAACTCACTGTAACTGAGGGACAGTTAGGGCAGACTGGGGGGCTGCCGTGGATAAGATGGAATGAAAACATGTTCAAATAAATGCCGGAAAATTAGTCGCTTAAAATGTTGGTGAGTCACAGCCTCGCTCTAAAATGCGTTATTCAAGCCGTTCCTCAACTCAAGTATGAGGTTAAAATCTTAAAACCGTCAGGACAGAAAAATCAAGTAGGTTCACAAAAGGGGAAGAAAAGAATTCTACAAGAGTAAAATCCGTTCCTTAATTTGTTAAATTTATTTTTAAATTTAAAAGTACATTTTACTGTTATATTAAAATTTCTCACCTCAGATGTGTTGTTTTTTTTTTTTACTTTTTGGTTTTGCTAACTTTCATTCTTTGGAAAAAGAAAATTTCTCTTTTGTATGACGCATGATACATTTGTGAAAAATACATGAAAAGAACAAAACACCAGCTCCTTAACACTTAGAAATACATTCATATTCTTTACCTTGTAAACTATTTATTTTGTAAAAATATGTTTAAATATGAATAAAAATACTGTAACCAAAAGTAGCTGCCTATTTTTAAAAATGAAACGTGGTAAAAAGTACAATGAGCCCATATTGTACAGAAAGCCTTAAAGTTTATTTTGGTAGACTTGCTTTTTATAGGCATTGGCTTAATTACGTTTCTGACATAATTCTTTGAAAAGTTAAAAATGCACAGGTTGCCACTTTTTTATTTCAAACACACACAGTAACCGCCCAGGAGCACAGGCTCCCCGTCTCCTGCCCAGCAGCATACACAGGACATACAGAACCAAAGCCTACAACGCATCCTTCTGCATTCTGAATCTGCCGGGGGCGGATTCTCCCCCGGTTCTCAGCCTCTGGGGTACACGCAGCGGGCGGGGCGTGCGCTCCCCACCCCACCCTGGGCCTGTGCTCCTACCCCTGCCTGTCCAGTCACAGTGCACGAGCTGCAGCAGAAAACCCCAGTTTGACACGACATAAACCCTTTGCACGCTGCCCACGCCCTGTGGACGCAGCCAGCACCTGCTCAGGGCCAGCGCCTGGAATCCTGCAGAATTCGAGAATTTCTACCATTCCTTGCTCTGTGGGGGCCACAGGAAGGCCAGCTGTGGCCGTGTCCTATTTCAGTGGCACTTCCCCAGGAGTCTCCTGTGATCTGCTTTCAGAGAGAGCCGTCCCGCCTCTTACACAGCCTGTGAGGTGCTCCAGGCACAGCCTCTAGACTGGGGGGCCATCCTGCACCCTAAGAGCACACACCAGGCCTGAGGTCAGTTGTTATGGTTTAAAGATCATGAAGACCATGCAGTTTCTGCCAGGACTGTAAAAGGTTCCTGGGATGAGACTCGGGGTGTGGAAGCACTCCAAACCGAGGAGTGCATGTGCGTGGGGGCGGGGTCCCCAACACTGACAGCTCCGGGTGGAAGGCCCTCACTCACTGCTCCAGGAGGGGCAGGATTCCGAAAGTCTCTGGTTCCCCCAAGGCCGAGCTGGGTGCACGTAAAACGCAGCATCTGCTCCAAGCCCACTGCAGCTCCCTGATGACACCTGGACGTCGTCGGCAGGGCGCTGGGCCCACAACAGCTCTATCCGCTCTGACAGGGCCACACTTCATTAGTTTTAATTTGCAGAAAGGAAATGAGATAACACTTTCTCCCAAAGCAGAGCTGTCTAGAATGGGGCTTCAGCTTAAAGCCAAACATAGCGTGTTTTTCATTAAATAACCCCCCAAAGAAATGCACAGAGGAGTGGTGATGGCGGCCGGGGGGAGGCCCGCCTGGCGCTACCACGCTGGAGGAACGCATCCTGCAGTGTGAGCCCGAGATCCTCCTTCCTGCTGGTGTTCTGCAGGTGCCCTCTCAAGGGAGAGTCTGTTTTGTAGTTTCGGGGTGGTGTGGGCTTTTGTTTGAATGTGTGACTAACTCTAAGAGAAGACTTGGGCATGTCGGAGAGAGTGATTTTTTTTGGATGGAGGGGGGCAGGGCGTAATAATTCTAATGGAAGCCTTAGTTACAAAAATTACTTTTGAAGTTCCTTTTAAAAAGTTGAGTTTCCAAAAACCACAAACGGGGTTGGTGTTCTTAACTAAACGTTCCTGTCTCCCCCCTTGCTGTGGGGCTGCCTGTGCCCGTTGAGGGCGGGCTGGTTCTGTTCTGGGAACCACAGGCCCCTGGACGCAGCCCGAGTGGCTGCGACCCGGACAAAGCGGTGCTGTCTGCACAACGCGGCGGGTTCTGTTCAAAGCTGAGAGCTCCGTCGAGTTTCCCTTCCACTCATTTCAGTTGGGACCGGCAGGAAGAGAGAAAAGTGGGCAAAAATGGGCCTTTCAAGGCTGGAAAGCAGTGTGTATGACTCCTCCAGTTCAACGGAGGCAGGAGTTGCGTGGAAGCCGCCGGCGCACATCTGGAAACGGCAAATGTGTATCAAAAGGCTTCCTTTCTTTTGTTCTTCGATGGGGACTTTTAGGATATCGGATTTTGAAGATCTTTTAAAGACTGCTCTCTCCCTCTTTCTGACACACACACATACACGCACACACACACACTCACTCACATACTCTTCCTGCCTCTGAAATTATGGCAATCCACATCAACAGCATTTTCTTCCTTGTCGCTGTCAGAGGCGGGGCACAGAATGATGACTCGTAAGTGTGACACCATGTGCTCCTGCCTCCTGGGCACGCCAGCCTCCCAGGGACCCTCCATCTCCTAGCGCGCCTGCACTGGCAGAAAAGCTCCAAATCCCCCCGGCATGTGGTGAGTGAGCATGCCCTTGCCTCCAGCTGTCAGAGCCCAGTCGTCCAGCCCCACGTCTAGCACCCCCACATCCGAGCAAGGCCCCCTTACCCCACTAAGGGTCCTGAACTTGACCCCATCACTTCAGAGTGTGCAGTAAAATTGAATTTATGAAAGGAGAGCTCGTAAATTAATGTCAACGTGATTAACCGATTTCTTCTGCAAGGTCACTTCGACTGTCCCTGCTGGACGCACCTCTGCGGCCAGTGGCCACTGTCATTGGAACACGAACCGCCAGGCCGAGAGGAGCTCTCAGAAGCTGCCCTTCCCTTCTCTTCATTAACACAAAAATGGGATAAGGACTGAGTGCCGAAGTCTGTTCCAGCAGGAAACCGCCTCCCCGGGTGCTTATAAACAGCTGCCACACCTCTCCTGCCCCGCCCCCGGCCCCGGAGCTTTCTTTGATTTGTTTTTTAATAGTCTAGGGGTAGAGGTCTCCACTACTGGGGAATTTCTGAATTACTCCATTGCGGCTTCCATGTAAAAAGAAGCTAGGGATCGGGGAGCAATAAACACACCTCCAGGCCCACGAGGGGAGAAAAATGTCACACCCACGGCAGGGCTTCCCCTGAACGAAATCGTTCCCACTTGTCCACCCCCCACCCAGATCACCTCCAACACCAAGTGCAGTGACACCCGACAGCACGGAAGTAAAGAACTAACAGGGTAACTGGAGGGAGAGAAAATTTGCCTACCCCTCTAAATTAGTGTTCTAGATCCGCCGGCGAGGCCGGGCAGGAGCTGGATTGGAATGCTTGCTGCAGCGTCGTGCCCGGGGTCAGTCCTGAGTCACTCCAGCCGCTGCCCCGCCCTGCTGCCCCACCCCGCTGCCCGGCACGGGCCCCAGGCTGTATTCGGGCCCAGGCACTACTGCGACTTGGGGATGATGAGGTTTCTGAGCATGTCGAAGGAGTTGCCATCTGGATGCACAGTCACCACCTGGCCGTCCTCCTGGTCAACCTGCAGGAACCCGGAATCGTCCAGGCCCACGATCCACGCCTTCGGCCCCTCGGCGCTTCCCAGGCGGACTTGCTGGGCACTGGAAATGAAGCACGGAGAGGTCACCGGGAATGTAATGCAGCTGGTTGGGACGATCACATCACCACCCAGGACTGGGGGGCACAGGGCTGCCTCGGGCTGGAGCCAGGCAAGGTCAGGTGCCTGCGGCCGAGCTCTGAGGCTCACGTCCCAGTGGGCTGCCTGGGTGACTGGCACACCCAGGGTGACGGCCAGGCCAACAGGGAGAGGGGAACCGCTTCTCTCGCAAACCGGTCATCGGGCTGGCCACCGGCACCACTTCCTCCCCCTGCCCTTTCAAGAAACCCTGCAACGCTTGAGGAGTTCGGCTGAGGCTGGGGGAAGGCAGCTGAGCTGAAAGTCTCATCTTAGGAAACAAAGCTGGGCAGCATCAGCTACAAGTTCAACTCCTTCTCCTTTGGAATATTTTTCAAATGTGCCCATTGAGTTACATTTTCAACAGTTTAAAAGTACAGAACTCCCTCCCCCAACGTTTTCATTTTGAAGAATTTCAAACCCATAGAAAAGCTGAAAAAATAGTACAATGAACCTCATATTCTCCCTTTACTTAAATTCACACCAACTGATATCACACACACACACACTTTATAAGGTGCAGACATCATGACATTTATGCTTAAATCCTGTATGCTGTATCTCCTAAGAACAAGAACTATCTCCTGCAAAACCGTAATCCCACTGTCACCCGTAAAAGCCCAGGCCTGATGCACTGACCCTCCGCCATCCCACTCATGTTCCTTGTGGCTGCTTCCTGCCGTCCAGGATCTGAGTATGAACCACACTTGCACTTCATCGCCATGCCTCTTTAACCACACAAGGCTCCCGCCCTCTCATTTTAGACACTGGCGTCTTTGAAGGGGAGCGGGCTGCTCGCGCAAACGCTGGTGCTTCCCGGACTCGAGGTTGGGTGAGCGCCCCGCCTCAGGGTCTCTGCCCCAGGAGGTCCAGGGTGGGGCTCAGGAATCTACTCCCAACAAGTTCCCACGTAAGGCAGCTGCTGCCACCTGGGGAATCCCACTTGGAAAGCCATTGTCTAGAATATTCTACAATTTAGATTTGTGTGTGTCCTCACGATGAGTCACTTAAACACTCTGGCAGGAAGGGGTCTTCCCTGGGGCATCCCACCGGGAAAGGATGCACGAGAGGCCAGCTGGTCCTGCAACCTATGGGAGGAGCTGACAGCTCCAGGCGGTGTCCCCGGGTCTCTCTGTCAGAAAGGTGGAAGGCCAGCACCTAGACCGGTGCCGAGTTCCCGCCGCAGGACACCGGACAGAGGACTGCCGGGGGCCCCAGCAGCGTGCAGCCCGGCCCGCACTGACCTGTGTGCCCAGTACTTGTAGTAAATCGGGAGGACGGCGTGGGGCCCTCCGTGCTGGAACTTGTCAATCAGCTGCTCCAGCGCGGTCACCGCCCTGGCGATGAGACGGTCGGGCCTCAAGGGCTCCAGCCGCGCCCCGTGCTCCCTGTTGTACGTGGCGATGAGGTCGTTGATGCACACGGTGGGGTTGCTGTTCGTCACGTTGAACCCACAGCCTGGCCACACACAAAGACACACACACACACTGGAGCACAGAAGCAGTGCGACCCGGGGCCACAGCACACGTTCCTCCACCGCCGGGAGGGGGGCACGGCTTTTACCGCCCATTGTGTTCGGCCGACCCTGCCCTCTTGGAGGAGGGCGTTCAAAACGAACAAGCGCGCAGAACGGAACCAGAGACGTGGAAAGAACAGACAGACGATGGCCAGAGGGGAGGGC
>PVIA01006312.1:48470-60233 GCA_004024845.1 Tonatia bakeri | reverse complement strand
GGAGGGCGTTCAAAATGAACAAGCGCGCAGAACGGAACCAGAGACGTGGAAGGAACAGACAGACGGTGGCCAGAGGGGAGGGCGGGCCAAGTCAGGGAGCAAGTACGAAGGACCCACGAACAAGGGCGACGGGGGAAGACTGAGTGTGGGGGGGGGCAGGGCAGGGGAGAGTCATGGGGGAGAGGGGAACAACTGTAACTGAACAATAAAAAATTAATAAAAGATAAAAAACAAAAGGGAATGACATACATCTTCGTGCCCATCTTCCTTCTCAGCCTCCTTTACCACCCTCCTCAAGCCAGGACCGCCCCCTCCCTGCTGGGGGGCTGGAAATGAGAAGCCGCTCCTGCCTCGATGGAGCAGAAGCAAGAACGGGACGGAACCTGCCGCCTCTGACACCACGCGCGTGCGGCCTAGCCCAGAACCGTGGCTCAGCACCCACGGCCTGTCTCTTTCCTGCTTGAATAACAGGACACGCACTTGAAAATGAAGAACCTCATTCGGGCTCGAGAACTAGACTCTGGCTGCAGAGGTGTCGGACGCTGGTCATGGATGGTGCAGGGCTGGAACACGGCTTTTAATACTTTGTCCTCGTCCTGGGTGCCGGGCTCACGCTGCTGGCGAGGGGCCAACCCACGGTCACCGGCCATTCACCGGCTCCCAGGCCGAGGCTTGGGGAAAGTGCGTCACCAGCAGCGGGGCCTGGGTGGGCTCATCTCCGCTGTCACTCAGCACCACTGCCCTCTCAGAGGCGGTGGGCGGGGGGTGGGGTGGGGGCTGGCTGGCCTTCAGAGAAGCCAGACCGTGTTTTCAGCAGGGCCCCGAATCAGCCTCAAAGGGGTCTTCAATCAGCAGTGAGACACTGCGAGAACTAGGCAGCGGGACAATCGTGTTTTCGGGGCCTCTGAGGAACCCTCCCCCCAAACTCTCCTCACACAGAACAGTGCTGTTTGCAGTAACGGTATGCTCTCCACCGAGTGTTCCGACCCGTTTCCAGTGCACACCCAGAAGCGGAACTGCTGGGTCACACGGTAATTCCACATTTAGTGTTCTGCGGCATCTCCGCACTGTCTTCCGCGGCGGCTGCACCCGCATTCCCACCAGCAGCGCACGCGGGCTCCCTCTTCCCCACGTCCTCGCCAGCACTTGGTGCTTCTTGTCTTTTCGACAGCAGCCCTTCTGACAGGTGTGAGGTGCTGTCTCACTGTGGGTTGTTTCTGATTCGACAGGAGCAGGGGTGTGGAAAGGTGTAAGAGAAGGCACTGGGTGCGATGCCCGGCTGGGTGTCATGGCCGTAGCCAGGCGTGTTCGCCCCTGGGCGCACCCCCAACCCAGCGGCCTGTTCTGCGCACACACTGTCTTCTGCAACGGCAAGACCCAGAGCAGAAGTGATCGGTAGGATAACGCCCTCCCCCGACACAGCCGTGTATAAACATGTTTCTTTTTATTAGTCTAAAAGTGCCACAGTGTGGGGGAGCCTTTAGAAACTTACCGATAAGTATATAAAATGTGTCTCCCACAAGGGTTGAGTTGACCAGAACTCCGCCGATCTTCATGAGGTCGCTGTAATAAATGTCGTTGGGCCACTTCACCCGTAAGTTGATATCCTAAAGGAGAATCTGCATGTCAATCAGGCCAGCAATCACAGGACCCAAAGGGGCCAGCTGAGGCCACCCAGCTAAAAGGGGGGTGAACAGAATACTCTCAAACACAGGGGCTCACCTTTTCCTCCTTTTCGGAAGGAGAACCCCTTCTCTGGGACGACCGGTGTCCCGGCACCCCTTGGGGCTGGGGGGGAGCGACCTCAAGTCTCTCTGGCGCCGGTCCCGTCCTGCTCCCCACCCCACCCCCATTCGCCGCCATCAGAAACACTTTCTGAAGACGCCCGTCTGCTGGACCAAGTGCGTCACCTCAGGGGCACCCACCGCCACGGGGCACCTCGCAAGGGCAGGGCCGGGGCAGGGAGAGAACAATCCTCGGGCTCCAGGGGCCCGTGCTGGCCGTCGACCGACCAGGGTCATAACAGGCGGGTAGAACGCTGTGAGGGCTCCGAGGAGGAACTTGCTTCTCCGAGCACCAGAGGAGGCCCCGAAGAACGCCAGCAGTCGGCTCGGGGCACGGAAGCGGACTGGTCCTGAAGGGTGTGCCCGGGGTAACTCTGCAGTGGCCCGGTCCCAGGGTGGCGGAGACCCGGGAGTAGCTGACAGCCCCCCAGTGCCCTGGGGGCAGACCCAGCACCGAGCTGAGCACTGTCAGAAACAGAGCCCTCTGGGGTGCACCCGCTTCTGCACGGGCCCTGCTCTCAGGCGCCTGAGTGCGTCCCCACGTTCAGACTGGCTTAGTTAAGGAAGTGGCTTAGGTCACACAGACAAACAGTGACATCCACCCCACGATGAAGAGGAGGCCGTGCAAGTTTACGGTCTGAGGCCTCGACCATCCGTTCAAACGGCTGTGGTGGGCCTGGCGTGTGAAGCAAACGGGCAGCTCCGACCCTGCCATCGGAGGGCTGGTTGCTTTGTGGGAGACAGACCAGCAGCCCGAACGACTCTGCTTCGGAGCGATCCGCGGAGACACCGTGCGAGAGGCTCAGACACTGGAAGTGCCACGGGTGTTTCGGGGGGCCAGTGCAGGGTGCAGGCGGTTGGCACCCCCGGAGCAGGAGCACGAGTGGGGCTGGGGGCAGGGCTGCAGGAGCCCTGAGGGACCCCGTGGATGGTTCACAGAGCAGCAGCACGAGGGGCTCTGGAAGGGACAGTGAGCTTCACAGTGCTGCCGCCTCCCGTCCAGGGAGACCGGGCACGGCGTGTGCTGACAGTGACGTCAGGCCAGGAACAAATCAGGGCCGCAGTGGAGGACACGGGAAAGGCAGACTAATGACTTGGGGGAGTCCAAACCCGCCCATGTACTCTGCTGTGCTAGTGAATCCTGGGTCTTGCCAAAACCAAATGCCAATCCAAACAGAAGGCCCATCGTTGGGAGGGGGGGAAAGAACACAACTGTGGAAACAGGACGTGGACCCAGGTGGCAGTGTCTTCAGCACAACAGGGACCCCCTCCCCAACCGTGAGCTGCAGAGGGCAAGCGGCCCAGGCCCATCCTGGGGCCCCTAGCACCTGGCACTGCCTTCTCACTCGGCAGGCGAGGAATGCACGCCAAGTTAACAGTGAGGCTACAAGGTCAAGATCAAAACCATGAAAAAGCTAAAGCAATCTAGGCTCAGCATTTCACTTCCTTTCCTAAGACTAATTAACCTGTCGCCAGGGTTAAAACATCTTTTCTCCTCAGGGCAGAACCTCGTCTCTTCAGCTGCTTCCTTCCAGACTGGACGACGGTGCAGGGGCCGTAGGCGGGGCCCACGTAGCCGTGACAGTCTGGGCGGATCACACCCCCGCACAGTGGTTGCAAGGACATGGCTGCAGCAGAGGGGACTTGCAGTCCCCAAGGAGGGCTCTGCTCCCCCATCAGACTCAGACGAGGGGCCTCCTCTGAGTCCTGAGCTCAGCATCTTGCCTCAGGATCAACACGATGCATGTCTCTGGCCTGACGTACAGAAGAGCCCCAGGCGGGAAGAAGGCGGGGGACATCCCCACCCCCTTCATGGCCATAGGAAACTCCTCCCGGAAAAACAGAAATGGGGATACAGTAGGTGGAGGCTGGGCACCAGAGAAAAGGTTTTCGGTCAGGGTGTTAATTGCTCCCTCCTGGTCTCAGTGACCGACACCGAGGGCCCAAGAGTACTGACGAAGCAGGCACGTCTGTCCCTGCTGCTGGGGGCGGATTGCCCAAACGAACCTGCAGGCTGAACTCTACCCACCGCAGACCACGTCCAGCCCTGCTGCGTGCAGGCTGTGGTCGTGGGGGCAGGAAATGAGGAATATTTTGGGGGTCTATAAAATAAACCTTTCCACCAGAAAACACAGAGAAATAGCCCCATCCAGTCCAATGTGTTTTGATTAAAAAAACAGTCTCGCCCTCACCTGGCTGTTTGACAAGAGGACGGAGAGGGAACCCCGGGGACAAGCACACCTGGCGGCCTGGGCGGCCGCAGCACCAGCGGTACAGTTGAAGTTGTTGAAACCGAACGGCGCTGCCACTTTGCAGAGAGCAGGCCAGGGTTCGGCGGCACACAGCACGCGTGCAGATGCCTGCGACAGGTGCCCCGAGCCAGCGTCTGCACGCAGAGCAGGACGCAACGGGAGGGGACGGCACGTACCTGGTACCCGGGGATGGACCTGACCGCCTCCACCACAGCCAGGGACATCAGGTGCTGGACGAACGGGATCCGCTGCCCCAACAGGGACCTCAGCGGGATGCAGACCAGCAGTGTGGAGAGTGCACATCCCACGGGGCTCAGCCACGCGTTCCTTCCTCGCCCTGGAAGACAGGCCCCACCGGGAAGCTGGCCACTGTGACATGTGAACAGACTCAGATGCATGCTGGGCCAGGAAATGGGCCCATGGACTCAGAGCCATGGGCTGAAGACATGTCCCCCCAGAATAAACTGTGGCTGGTGAAGCCGCCCGTTTCTGGATGTTCTGGGGTTCACTCAGTAACAGAGCAGCTTTTTAAAATCTGAAGCTCTGCTGCTAAACAGGTCTGAGCCCAGGAGCACCTCGCCCGTGCCTGGGTGGCTGGCAGTCTCGCCGCGTCGGGGCACCACTCTCAAACCAGTTCTCACCACACGGTCACTTAGCGCAGGTGGGACAGAGATGGGGGCGCGGGACCGGATGGGCGCTGGTCCAGCAGAGCTCCTGGAAGCCCCTTCTTAGAAGTTGTTCTCACTGTGTGGACGGCCACAGAGCCCTGTGAATGGGCTACAAGCACACAGCTGTGCACTCTGAATGGGAGAACCGTGTGGTATGTGGGCCGTCTCTCCCCGCTGTTTGAAAAAAGGAAGCTGAACGGAAATGGTGATCCCTGATATTAACTCTCTGAGTTGTTATTTCTCTTAAAAGAGAAGTCAGGACAATAAAGTGATCAAAACAGGAGACACAGCTAGTCAAAACTTTTCTTTTTTTTAACCACCATATTGAGTCCCACAGCTTTTGGTAAAATGAAATTATTTTTCTTTATGTTCAAAAGGAATGTTTAAGAAAGAAGCAGAGAACTGGATTCCTCACTCCTTCACTCCTTCTGGGAAAGCAGAAGAGCCCTCAGTTACAGCACCTGGGGTCAGCCTGGCGCCAGCTGGGGGTGGGGAGCACCAGGGGCTGCGTGCCTCCCGCACGACCACCTGCCCCAGAATCTGCTCTCGGCACAGTGACTGCTGGGAGGGCATGGGCTCCTGCCCCCGAGGGTCAGCAGGTGGCGGGGGCTCTGAGCAGCCCTCTGCTCTCCAGGGCACTGTGTGAACGGGCACCGCTCGAGCCCCATGGCATGCAAACTGCAGTGCTGGCCGGGGCATGGCCTGGCAGATAACAGGCTCCTCTGTGTGACCCTCAGGAGTGACACAGATAGCCCCTCACAGGGAACCTGGGGGACAATAAGTATCTCTGTAACATAGTTACAAGTCACCAACTGCAAGGCCTACACTGTGTCAGAAAGAAAAGTTTACAAGATGTAGGTAACCAAGTGTGAAAACCACCACAAGGAGATGTTAGGTGATTAAGCGACATCTCAGCTTCAGAGAATGCTTTAATTCTATAAAGGCTCAATCTCCGATCCATTCCATCCCTCTCCCCCGTTCAGCCTGTGGGGTGGGCGGGGCTGGTGGGGCGTGAAAACAAACGGTGTCGTGCGAGGATCGCACACGCCAGCCATCGGCTCTCGGCCACAAGAGTCAGGCTTCAGAAAATAGACGCAACCCAAACGATAACAAAAGATGACTGACCTTTGCCCTGTGTTTGGCGGACTGCGATGGCGATTAAACCCATTTCCTGTGGCATCTCAAACATCAACCTGCAAACGGTGGGAAAGACTGGTCAGCCAGAACGGGGACTCGGGCAGGAGGTCCTTCGGCGCGGACAAGGTGGGGGGCATTGTTTACACTCCGCTGTGAGTCTGCGGGTGCAAAAGGCCACCTCCCGGCCCTCCAGGGACGGGCCCCCACCCCAGCCCAGGAGACGGAGGCGGGGTGGGGGAGGCTCGTGCGCCTGCCGTGCCGAGTGAGCTGCTACCCAGGTCACCGGACGTGTCACCAGGCTCTGTGTCTCCAGAACGTCCCATCGGGGTCTTTCTGACATGGTGTCCCTCCTTCGAGTGACAACTAACAATTCCCGACATTTGTTTCCACTTACAGTGCATTTCTGTTCGAACCCCAGAACGTAATCATAACAGAAGTTTCTGATTATTCAGAAAACCAATAGGGTGGCAATAAAGCCGTTTAACAGATACACTGTCCCCTGAGAACTAATTATGTTTTAACTATAGTAAATAAATCTACACCTTCTGAGAACTTGGGAGAACCCTGGATCACTTGAGGCTTGAGTTCTGCTTTTAAAATGGTTTCATTTAAAGAACACAAACTCCCCTTCGGGGCACAGGTAGAACAGTGCACAACATCCCCACCGAATGAGGCCATGGCAGCTTGTCTCCCGAAGAGGGAAGGGGGGGAGCACCCTCACGTGGGAGTGGCCTCCCCGCCGCACTCTGCACGTGTTAGCTCCGTGTGCTGACGCTCTCTCCACAGCTCTCCCAGGAGCTGCTGACCAGGCACCGAGCGGCAGAGTGAGTGGTGGGATTTATTAAACAACTTGAAACCCAGGTCCGCCCACCGCCAGGGCAGCTGCGTGGGGCTCTTTGAAATACTTTCTGGGGGCGGGAAGAGGCACGGGCGCAGGTGAGGGAGAGCTGGCAGTCTGCAGAAACACAGGTCCCTATCACAGTGTCCAGGGACCCCCGCACTCCCGTGCCTAGGAGGAAGGGCTGTACAGAAAGTCCTTGCCCTGAGTAGCTAGCTCTTCGCTCTCTCCTCTGGGCTCAGGGAGTGGGGTGGGACTTCACGACTGGTGAGAGAAGAAAAATACTTCAGAGTGGAGCATAACCACGCAGCGTGTCTGAGTGCCCCGGCTCGTAGAGCTGTGCACGGGTGTGTGCGGGCT
Organism: Tonatia bakeri; assembly: GCA_004024845.1. NCBI lineage: Eukaryota > Metazoa > Chordata > Mammalia > Chiroptera > Phyllostomidae > Tonatia > Tonatia bakeri. Next base: position 53,194 of record PVIA01006312.1, on the reverse strand, counting down.
CGGGGAGGAGGTGCCCGGAGACCCCTTTCCTTGCTAAGATGAGCTGGCCCGTTGGGCAGGGGCCAGCCGGGCCCCGGGCACAGGGCACTCCCAGCCAGCAGGCCACCCGCACCCACAGGCCAGGCCCCCTTCCATCGCCCATGAAATACAGCTCCGGAGGTATTTCTCTTGGACACCATGAATGACCCATTGAGGCCGATGGGCCGAGACACCGTTGCCTCCAAGAAGAAAGCGTCCTTCTCTTGTGTTGCACCGGCAGAGAGGCCTGAGAAGGAAGCTTTGTCCATGCTGGGAGGGTCCCGCAGCCCTTCGCCTGGGCGAGGCCCTGGGCTCCCCGGGAGGGGCTCACGGAGGTCTGTGGAAGGGCGGTGATTCAGCGGCACGCTGGGAGCAGGCTGCAGAGGCTCCCACTGTGGCAGGCAGTCTAGGATGCTCATTAAACAGGCGGCAAGTAGACAGTCGCGTGCTACAGGCAGCGACGGCGACGGCCGAGCCGGGGGCCGGGGAGGGGGATGTTCAGAAACTAAACGCAGACTTCCAGAACAAAGAGAAATGATTAAGTGAACATATGCATGGAACTGCCGGAGGCTTGGCAGCAGTTAACAGGGCATATTGATGAGAAGACTGGGCTGGTGCCGCCGAAGGCCGAGAGGAAACTGCGAGGAGGGAGGCGCGCGGGGAGGGGGGCAAGGCTGAGCCGAGACGACGGGGCCCGCCAGATTTATGTGTGCATCTGAGATAACTGGGGGCCGAGCCGCACGGCCGTGGCCAACAAAGCAGCACTTGTGGGCTCTGCCCGCCGCGCATCTCCAGGGAAGGCGCTGGAGCTCGCTTCGGCAGCGAGGAGGCTCCATAAATGCATTTCCGTCCTGGCTTGATGGTATTCTCATAAAAGGAAATAGAAAAAGGAAAAAAAAGGAGGGGGTAATGCGATTACCTCCCTGCCTCCGTGTATTTTCTTTGCTCGTTGGCAGAGGCTGTGGAGCACCAGGCTTCCGTGAGTGGCAGTGACGCGCTCACTGCAGGACCAGCCGGGCACGCGAGGGAAGCGTTTCCGTCAGAAACAGCCACAGACCCACTGCGGCCCCTCTGCAGACAGGACAGTGCCCTGGCCCCTTCGGTTCCTAGGGACATCACAGCACCTGCTGGGTGCCCTGCCCATGGGAACACCCTGAGTATCATGTGGTCGTTGGAATACAGTTTCAATAATTAAGACTGGCCTAGAAGACAGGCCAGTGTGAATTAGTGAAATTTCGGAAGGAATAAAAACTTAAATTTAGGCCCAGTCAATCCTCTTTGGGGACTGGAAACTGAGGAAATAGTCCACACTCACCACAGTGCTATACAAGTAAAAATGTGTCAATAACCTCAGTGTTCAGGGACGGGTGTGTTAGTTACGGCACACGAAGTCAATGGAATAACCTGTAGTTGTTAAAAATCACAGTTTTGAAGACTCCGCAGCAACACGGAAGAAACGCTTGCAGTGGGCTGTTATATCCAACAAGCAGCATACGAGAACCACACACACTTTTATTCCAACTACACAAAATTCACAGGAAAGACAGGGAGCAAGATCTGACAAAATCTCTTTTCTGCATTCTTAAACTTTTGTTTAACCTGATTAGTTACCTTTAAAATTATTTTGAAAATTTTGAGGGGGAAAGGATGGTTTTTCTGTTCAGATATAACATTTGTCATTAATAATTCATAAACACTTCTAAGAATAGGACTAAAGATCACTTTAAAAATAAGGAAGACAACAACAGTTGTCTATGGCCTGATTCTATTGTGAAGAGCTTATGTGATAGTAATTAACGAGCAGAAATTCTTAAAACTAGTCTTTCCGCGTGGAATGAGAGCGAGCCTTGTAAATTTACGCCTCCGGATGTGGTGACCGCAGCTCTGAGACGAAAGCCCGGGAAGAACAGCAGGGAAGGGGGAACTCGGGCACAGCGATCGCCACAGCACTGCCCTACGAGGGGTCAGGAGCGGCGCTGACGGTGACGGAGGAGTGGGGAAAATCGCAGCAGCCCCCTGTGGAAGAGGGGGTGTCACCTGACCCTGGGGACGTTGGCAAACGCCTGCTGGACACCATGAGGTGACTTGATCGGGACACAAAAGCCCACAGGCAGCACAGCTACAAAATATTAGCTGTGGTTATTTTGAGGAGCACAATTATTTTAAAAATACAGATAAGTACAAAGCAGAAAATAAGCTGTGCATAGAAGTCCTTCTTCACCTTCCAGAGATTGCACAGAACATAAGGAAGGCATTAACATCGTCATGTAATTCTGGGTTCACTTTCGGGAGGTACTGCTAGTGTCTCCTCTTCTTCCTAAACACATACTTTCTTTTAGACTTTCCCCCATTGAAACACACACACACAGATAGATACTACAAAATAAGTTTCTGACGATGGGAAGAATCCCTCACTTGCAGCATTAAGCCGATGCTGTCGACACACGGCTGCGGACCCTGTCACGACGCTAACACCTGAAAAAGAGGCTCGCCCACGGCACCCCGGGCCCGTCCGCGTGGGCTGGCACCCCTCCGTGCCGGTGCTGACACAAGACTCCGGGACACGCCCTGGCGGGGATCGGCCCCAGGAGGTGGAGGCACAATTATGTGATGATTTCCACACCTTTCCTGTTGTTCTGAGTAATCTCTGGGTGCTAACATTTCAAGTGGTTTCTTTTTTTCACACTTGCCCGGATTTCCCAGTGTGCCCACACTGGCACGTCACTTTATAACCAGGGAGCAGGCTGTGCAGAGTTCTGAAAACCCGGCTTCTCTGTGAGCAGGTGAGGGACGCACCGCCTGCTGGGGGTGAATCATTTCCTCCCTCTCCAAGAGATCACGGCGTGACAACACCAAGGCCACCGGCTGCACTGACGCTCCCGAGACTCACCCGACAGGGACAGGCACGGCCTGTCCCTCGCACGGGGGTCCTCGTGCGGCCTGCCTCTGGGCTGGGCGATGGCGCCGACTGGCTGCCTGTGCCCGTGTCCGTCTGCGAGCCACATGTTCCCGCTGCAAACGCCAGCCCGGAGGTGCCAGCCCAAAAGCAGCCATGGGGAGTGTGTGCGTGAGCCAGTGTGGCTGTGTCAGCAAAGCTGTGTGGCACGGATTTCCACTGCGTGCACGCTCACGGGTCACGACACACGACCCTGGTTTCTGAATTACCAGACTTCACTTCTGAGCTTCAGGTTTACAGAAAAACTGAGCAGAACGTACAGCGTTCCCGTCCCGTACAGCTCGCCAGTCTCTCCTCCGTCCCTATTATCAGCGCCGCGTGTTACATGCTACATTTAGTTACATTTGTTACAATAGGTGAACCGGTATTTGCTCAATACTCACACACAGGAAGTGGCGACTTAGCTTTGATCCACTTGGGAACAGGGGAGTGTGCCAGGTCTTCCCACTGTGAAGTTACTGTTTTCTCCACTGTGATTAATACATGTTGGTGGAAAGATAAACGTTTCTCATGAAATTCAGTGCACGAGTTTTGCGTCTGTGGATGAGCAGTTGTTTTCTTGGGGAGTGCTCAGCAGTGATTGCCTGATTCTGTCACTTCTTTCATATTTACTGGTTGGGATACTACTGGGAGAGCCTTTTCTTCTCCCCCTTATTTATCTTTTTACTCACTTATTCATATCAGAACGGACTAGGGTTCTTACTCGATAGGGTATACACTGCCTATGGTTATTTATTCTGAAGTGCAGCCGCCCTGGACTGGGCAAGTGGACGCTCCTCAGGCTGGCGCCTGCGTCCCCCTGAGACGTTCTGCTCACCTCCCAGCACTTCCTCACTTTCGGCCTGAGAAGAGGTTTCAGGATCCTTTTGAACTTTCTCAGCCCCCAGCCCTGGAATCAGCCATTTGTGCAAGGAGATTTGGCTCCTTTTAGTGGAGAACAGTATTTATAAAACAAATCTGGGTGCCGGAAAATAGCTAGAAAGTGAGCGTTTCCCTCCCTCCCTCCCTCGGTTCCTTCCTCTGTCCTTCCCATCTACACATCAGTCCATCTACCCTACAAGCCACGAATTCACTGAAAACTCCGATCCCAACCCAAGGTTCACGCTGGCCCCCCCTTCTAAATCTGTAACTTCCTCCTCCAGGAACGAGAAACCTGGCTCGTGTCACCTCGAACGTATTACGTGTTTGCTCAGCACTGGGACACACAGCCAGTGGTTTCGGAACTGCTGACCCGAGCTACCGAAAAGCAAACTTACTAACTAGGTAGGGCTCAATATTTACGCACAGTTCTTTCGGTCTTTGGCCTAAGGGGATATAGTAAATATTATGTTTAAAAGTTCCTTGGGCTTGTTCCTTTTTCCTTCACTTCAGAGTGGTCATGCTATTCGTGTGAATTAAGGTTAGGCTTCATTGTACTTCTGTGCTCCATTAGAGGGTCCCCACTCTGACCCTTGTTTCTCTGTGGTTTTAAACTTGGTTCCGAGGGTCAGAACGGCAGGGAGAAGCGTACTCTGGGAAGTGCCACAGTTCCCCACTCACCCCGCCCACCCAGAGCTCCCCCATCTCTCCTCCCTGTAAACAACAGTTCAATTACCGTAGCTAGCTCCTGGTTTACTCTCCCTGCTGTTTCCTTCTGCACAAACAGAGTCATGCATATTTGCTTATTCATTTCCCTTTCTTCCTTAGAGAAAGTTACCATTTTTAGGCTTTCCTTTGCCCCCCGCCCCCCACCCCCACACGCTTACTCTAA
>PVIA01006312.1:0-48370 GCA_004024845.1 Tonatia bakeri | reverse complement strand
GGGGGCTGAGTCACCTGGGTGATTTGATGTTTTGCCAAAAACAACTTTGCAAGAGATGGGATGCATGAGCGACCATGTTGTCGTGTTGAAGCTGCCAGTCACCAGCTGCCCGTAGCCGCGGCCTTCTGAATGATCCGAATGGTTTCCCCGGAGGAATGTTCAAGCTTAACGCAAAGTCTGATGCGAATTCACTGCTCTGCTCACTCAGTCATTTTGAATGTGACGGCCACGCAGTGCACATGCTGACGCAGTGGTGCCCACCGCCCCCACTGACTAGTGCAGTGAAGGCGTCATTGCTCACGCATGCGCACTACGGTCCGCTCCCCTGGGCTGCCGGGTCACATCGGTGCTGTGCAAACCATTCTCGTTACTGTAACAAGGGCTGGAATTTTTCCAGACTTACTTTATGTATGTATGTGTGTATGCATATGTGTGTAGATGTATATAAGTGTATGTATACATGGATATACATACATATTTAGTGTGAATTATCTATTCATGTTTTTAACAGTCCCTTATACATTAGGGAATATTAGTGCTTTATCTGTGTTATCTTGCCAATATTTTCTCCCAGTTTGTTGTCTTTTGATGCTGTTTATGGCATTTTTTACTATGCAGATTTTGTTTTTATTTTTGATTTTTATGTAATCAAATGTATTGCCCTTTTTTTAACTGCCTCTCATTTTGTGTCCTCATAGCCTTTCCCTACGCCCATGTTACCCTGGGCTTCACCCACTTGGGTCGAGTACATAAAGGGTTCGACTTCTTAAATTTAGACCCCTGATCCATTTGGTGCTCATTCTTACCTCCAGTGAAAGGCGGGGAGCTGATTTTATCTTTCTTAGCAAACGTCTATCAAACCGTCCCAGGGCCATTTGCTGAAGAGTCCACCTCTGGCCCAGAGATCTGAAATGCCACTTCTATTATACACTTAAGTTCTATATGTAATGGGGTCTATTTTTGGACTTCGTGTTCCTTTCCGCTAGTCTCTCCACTTACTCATGTGCTGACACAGCGCCGTTTTATCACAGAGGCTGTACCTCATGTTTGAGAATCTAGCAAATCTAGCAAGGGCAGCACCACCTCGCAGCTTCTGCATTCACTGTTTTCCTGGCTGTTCTTGCATGCTTTTCCAAACGACCTTTGGCACCTACTTGTCTAGCTTAATGGCAAAAACAAAACAAAGCACAACTCAATGGCATTTTAGCCCAAATGCATGACATTTATGAGTTAGGCTGGGGAGAACCGCCATCCTTGTGATGCTGAGCTGCCTTGTCTGGGAGCAGGCGCATCTTTCACGTTTGTTCAGGTCACTCCTGGGTCTTCCAGGTGCGTTTCGAAGTCAGCGTGTGTCCGGTCGGCACACTTTTGTTCACTCGTTCTAGGGGCTGTGTCTTCCTTGTTGCTGTTGTGCATGCACGCCACAACACCCTGTCCTGGTGGCGGTGTGTGCGCAGAGAGACTCTTCCTGGATGCTCCATCGTCCTCCCTAACAGATCCCTTCACTGCGTGAATTAGGGGACCACTGACTCTCTGAGGTGCCCAGGTGAGCCGTCACGGCCGGTGCAGAGAGACCCAGGCTTCTCCCTTTTCAGTCGGCCCCTAGCTGGCCTCCCCCGTCCGTCTGGGTCGGCTGAGCCCTTCAGTGTAACGTTAAGGACAAGCGGAGACAGCTGGACATCTTCGCCTCATTTCTGATCTTAGAGGAATCCTCACTTTTTTGGGTTTTCCCACTAAGATGTTATATTTAGGGCATCTAAGCAATCATATTTTTAGATACCCATTAATTCCTATTTTTTAAATGTATTTACCAAGATGTTGAATTTTATAAAATGCTCTTTTGGCATCTATGGTGATAACTTATGTTTTTAATCCTTTGGTCTATTAATATGTTAATGAATTACTATACAAATACATTAATTTTCTAATATTGAACCAACCTTGCACTCTTAGAAAAATCTGACCATGGTATATTATTTTCTTAATGTGCTATTGAAATCTGTTTATTAATATCTATTATTTCTGGTGCTCACAAGGGATATTTGTCTATAATTTTGTTGTACTGTCTTTAACATATTTAAATATCAACATACTTTACTTCACTACAAAGAACACGAATATTGTCCCTTCATTTTCTATGGGTCCGTGCTCTTCCCACTGAGGTACTGCCCTCCCACAAGACTGAGCAGAAGTTTCAGCCAGTGACCCTACAGGAAGACTCCGAGGGAATTTGCAGCCCACGGGGAACCAGGCAGTGAGTGCCACTCACATGGCCTGGGGTCAGGGACTGATGCTGAGAACCTGCCTGGGGCTTCCCCTTCACCCCAGACGGACGGTGAGGCTGGACAGACCTCAGACCTCCTCCGGAGGTCCAGACCACGTCTGGCAGAGATCAACTGAACACCCAGGTCTCCCGACACTCCTCGTGCTCACCAACAATGCCAGCATCACAGAGGGGCCTGTTTTAAGACTCCCCTCAACCGTCTCTACTAAAACTTCGGAAGCAAGCGAAAGCACACTCAGATGCTCTGCAGCGTGTGCTCACTCAGTCTGACGGCCGACTCAGTCTTCGCTAGGAGCTGCCAAGCTCCACAAGTGAAGGGGCTCCCACGGAGCCCTCCAGCAGAGCCGCACCCCAGAGCCGCACGCAGAGCTTCACAGAACAGAACAAAGCCAACAGAGGCTAACGCCCTCCTGACCCTGCTGCAGCCCAGTCCCCAGGGCCAGAGCGCGGGTGTGTCCTGGGTGATTAGAGTATAGCTGGTCCAAAGTCTAAGTTCTGAAACCATTGTGCCAAAAGGTATTTCTCAAGGACTTAAAAACAACACCACCTGTCTTTCTTGAAAAATTCCCAGAGCTATAATATTAAAATGTCAACAATTTTCCCATGGCCACAACTCCTGACAGGAAGTATTGCATTCTGTGCACACCCTCCAGGATAACACGGACGTGGCCCACGCGTGAAGAGGTGTCACTGCCTGCAGCTAAGGTGGCAGGCAGCTGGTGGTAGAGGAAGAGGGGAACAGAGAGCAAGGAGTCGGGCATTGGCAGTGGGACGGAGAGTGGACACCAGACAGTGCCTCTGGTGCTAGGTCAAGGCTTGGTTGAGGTGCCTGCCCCCAGTCAGTGTTCTGTTCCCCTAGGGTGGCCTCACTCATGGTCCCCAGATGCCAGGCCTGAGCAGTTTGCAGCCCCGTGAAGCACAGTGAGGGCAGGGCCCGGTCCTGTCCCTCCCCCTGCCCCACCCCCCCCAACTCCTGCCCCAACACGACAGGCTCCCTCCCAGCAGCTGTACCCCAGCCACCACAGCACCGTTCTCCTTCCCCCACTTCGAGGTTTCTCCGAGGCCTTGTGAACTAATTAATCAATTGATAAGCCATGCATCTTCAACTACAGGTAAAGAATGGGGTCTCCGGGTGCTCAGAAAGTACCACAGGTTCCAGGCTGCATGGAATCCAGCAGCTCCATGTGCTGAGCACCCAACATGTGTGGGGCCATTGGTATGAGTGATTTTCTCACCCAGAAACACCGGTGACACCCGTGGTGCTCATTGCCACGTGGCCCCCTCTCACGGGTGAGAAACTGGGGGCTCCGCAGGCTGAAGAGCCTGGCGGGGTCCCAGTCGGTTAACCAGGGTCGCCTGGCTCTGAGGCCCACTCCCTGGTCACTATCTAAGAATCCCTTCCCTCCCCGAAGCAGAGTCTGGAGGGAGAAACGCTGCCAGTCTCTCCCAATGCACCTTCCAGTCGTGTGAGCTGGATGGTCCTGGGGGTCAGGCATCTTCGGGAAAGTTATGAAGATGGAGACCCAAAGCGTAAAATCAAAATGGGGTTCTTGCATTCTTTTAAAGAACTGAACCAGAGTCATCCTAAATTTTGCAGAAACAGGACACCGCCTCTGTGCCCCCAGTCACCAGCACTGCCTTCTGTGTGTCAGTGGGCGTCTTCCCTGCTCCGCACATTTCTGCTGCAAACATGCCCAGCTTCCCTCCCCGAAGGTTCATAGAATGCTACCAGGGGCAGTTTCCTGACCCACAGAGCGGGGGGCTGCAGAAACATCTGGGCAGACACAGAACACGAGGTAATGAGTTCGTTCCTCTGGAAAGGGCAGCTCCACCCTGCCCTTCCCCAAACCCTGTTTCCACCCCAGCACCCTCGCCGCTCAAGGGTAATTATGACGAAGAGCTTCCTGCCCCTGCCAGCTGGCCTCAAAACCATCGCTTCTTTCACCAGCTTGCTGCCCTGGAAATCACCCTGCCTCCCTGCCCCGAAAGGCTCAGACCTCTCTGGAGCCTTCCTCGGACTCCGCCCTACCAGAGGTCAAGCAGCCTGCCCGAGCTGGCTGGACCAGAAAGCTTAGCACCAGCTTAACCCTCCGCTCTGTGGGACAGGCGCTCCTTTCTTTCACGCGGGACTATGCTCCATGATGCGCTGGGTGTGTGGCCCCGTAAACTAAACCTGGTTCCGAATCCAGGTCTGCAACAGATTCCCGTTCAAATGGTCCTTTTCCCATCACCCTCCCCAGCTGTTTTCCACCCTGCTCTGCGGCCCCTCGAGGCTGGCCCCTGGTCAGGCTTCATGCCACTGGGACACTTGGTATCTCGCTCCCTCACTGAACTCTCTTGTTGAACTCAGTAGTTTCACTACTGATTCCAGAGGTTTATGGAGGTTTCCGGGCATACAATCCCATCAGCTGCAGACGGAGATAGTTCTTGTTTCAGTGCTGGTGCCTCTGCTTGGCTTCTCCTGTCTCTGTGAAGTGGCTGCTGTCTCTAGGACGGCGTTACAGACACGCGGAGTGGGCATCTGGCCTCGTTCCTGGTCTTTGTGCAAATGCTCGCTGGGTGTCCCCAGTAAGAGGGAGACCAGCTTTAGGATTCAGGGGCTCTTCCAACGTGGGGCCTTGACCTCCACACTCACCGATTCTCTGAAGGGCCCTCTCTTGTCCCTGCAGGCCCAGGGTGAGGGGCTGGTCCAGGAGACGGCCCCACCCTGTGCTGGGTCTGTCACCCCGTCCTCACCTCCTCAGCTGTCCCTTCCTCCCAGGCGGGCGCTGTCTGTTCCCCGAAGACTGCAGGTGCTGACCTCACACGCGGCGCCATGCCCTCACCCCCATTTCAGGGGGCTCCCATCGCGCACAGAGATGACCGTGAGCACAGATGTGAGGTCGGCTTTCCCTGGGGCTCCCGGGACACTTCTCTCCTGGGGCCTCTGTCTTTATCTTGCCTCCTCCTGCCCCTTCAGAAAGAAAGGGCTTCCCATTTGTTAATTCTGGAGAGTTTTTATTGCCCTTTTATTTTGCTTGACATTTTATAATCAATGATCTGTATATGTTTATATATGCTTTTCTGTTTAAACTTTTTTTTTAAGTCTGAAAAACACGGTGCCATACCGCCAAAGGTGTCGGGAAACATGCTCAAATCAGGACGGGCTCCAAAGGCCGCTCTGCCAACAAAACGCCAGTAAAACCTGAAACCTGGGTTCAGACACACTGGGAACGGTCCAAAACTTAAAACTTAAAGAACTTCTTTATTCCAGTAAATCAGCTTCCCTGCGAATACCATCAAAATCCTGTTTTAATGAGTGAGGGAATATCAGAGGAAGGGGTGGAGAAGGAAAGGATTTGGACGAGTACAAAATTTAATTTAAAAACTATTATGAGAAGTTTAATTTCCCCCTCCCCCCAGCCAAATACATAAATCTTTTCCATGGGTTTTCTTTGTTTCATTTTTCTTTAAAAAATTTTTTTAAAAGACATCCTGAATCCTCTCAAGCAAGATAGAATGAACCATGGGGGGAGGAGGAGTCTTCGATAACAAACATTTATACACTTGATTCCTGTGAGCAAAAATGCCGTGTTAGCTATACGGGGGAGTGCAGACAAACCTTAAGGGAAGTCGAACTCCCACGGAACGTTCACTCACGCTGGGGGCAGACACAGGCGAGGAGGGTCAGCCACACAAAGCCAAGGGGCCACTTCAGACTCGGTGACAGCAAGACGGGCCAGAGTTCAGTGGGGGCAGCTTCCCTCACGTGAGGGCGGGTTCCAGCACGGCGAACCCGAACCTACGTTTGAAGGCGGGCACGCGTGTGGAAGTAAGCTCCCTTTGTTAATGCAATTACTCAGCCACACACAGCATTGCGTGCAGCTGCGTTTCCGAACCGGAACTCACCAGGGCCGGGAACAAATCCCGAGAGTAGGGACTGCTCAGATTTTCTGGTTGGCGGTGTGTGTGCCCACGTGTGCACATGCATGCATGTGTGTGCGTACACACTGATTCACCCAGGACAATGCCACTTCTACTGCGGGTCCTGTGTAACTCACTTTGGATGTGTCCCAAGGGCCATGGGGAGAGGAGGCACAACTCTAGTCTTACCAGGAAATTGGCTGTTTGGCGCCTCACTTTCGGGGAGCTGGGGCCCTGCAGCTCCAGCACAACCAGGTTCAGCAGGAACTTGAACCGCCCCAGGTGAGGGGCGGCCAGCTCAGGCAACGTCTGCCGCAGTGGGGGGGCCCGCATAAAACCCAGCACAGGCGCTTTGCTGGGGGTCCCCCGAGGGTCATCTGCTTCTGCCGAGCCCCAGTTGTCTTATATGTGAAACTGGACCCACCCCTTAACCTCACTGAGCCTCAAGAGAAATCAATGTGTCCCCATGCTCGGCCATCCCGAGCACAGCAGCCAGCCCGCCATGGGCATCCAGTTAACGCCAGCCCTCCTTCCCACCGCACTGACCCCTCCCACCCCACGTGCCTGTGAGGAAGACGAAGAGAAAGGGCCTGTGAAAATGCCGGATGAAGGTGGGGGTTGTCTCTGGAGGGCAAACACCACGCTCACCTGTGCCCACAGCCCCATGGCGAGCTGCCCTGCCTGGCCTGGCCCCTCTGCTCATCTCCCCCAACCGTTCCAGTCTGATCGCCTGTTTCTTCCGTTTCTATCCAGTTTGACTCAGACATCTCCCTGAAGCTCCTAGTAAACCGCTCAGTGGCCCCACCCAGGAAAAGATAACACTGTGGCACAGGTCCCTTTCGTGTCCAGGCACACCGCGTGGAGCAGCACCCTAGGGAGCCCTGCGGGACGCACACATCTGGTGAGAGCAAGGGGCAAGGCCACTGCCACACGCAGTGTGCTGGGTTCCTGGTGCAGCTGGGCTGGGTGTGGCATGCCCGGAACAAAACAGCACAGCACGGCCACCCTTTGTCAACAGAGGTGACCTGACTGGACTCTCCAGCAGCACGGAGGGGTGACACACCTCGAGACCCACTGCTAAACACTGTCCCAGCAAACGACCCTCGTAAAGCCAAGAATAGTAAACGGAGCTTAACGTTCTAATGAAATTGAGATTGCCGGGTGTGCTTTCACAAAATGAAACTGCCTGGAACTTCTCATAACGCTTTTTACGATAAGCATTAAAACACGGGGAGGAACATGCAAGTTCCTGCCGCAGACCAGGTTGTAATGGGGGGAGAGGGGCTTGTGGGCGGGGTCTGCGAGAGGCTCCTGCTCCGCAGTGCAGTCGGAGGTCATTACAGAAAATGAGTGTGTTATTAAAGGGATCCTGAAGCTATGAAAACTCAGAGGGACTTTTAGTGAGGATGAGTAGCCTCTTCGGTAAAGATGAGTGACTCCTTCTTGTCACCCCGGGTGCCGTCACCCAATTTCCCACCACCTGGGGTGCAGTCACGTGCCAGAGCTCTGTCGCTGCCAGTGGCTGCGTTTTGCTGTTTTTTATAGGACGTCTTTTTTCTTTTTTAAGATCAGGAACACATTTTTTGATTTAGAAAGTTCTAGTGGGTACCAGAGAGTACCTCCAGTTAGCAAACGAGTACCGTCATTGTCCTACTAGAAAAAAGGCAACAAAACGGCCATCGGCAGCCTCGCAGGCCCTCTGACGTGACTGCTCTTACCTCTTAAAGGCCGCACACCACCTGGGCCACCTAACGTCACAGAGAGAGCAGGACCACGGAGTCAGACAACTGTAGCCTACTGTGAAAAATCACCTGATGCCGTCCTACTGCTTTCAAAAGCATTCAATTAATGAAACTTGTGCTAGAGTATGACTTCAGCCTTGAACTACCCAAGTAATTCAAACATTTTCCCTATAGCTTTTTGTATCCACAAACAAAGAAAATCTCAATGTACTCTGTCCACATGGTCATAAACTCTACATTAGTGAGGGCCAAGGAACACTCCCCACACCACAGTCACAAGTCTGTAGGATACTCAATTTATGAAAATGGTCATACTGTAGAGAGTTTGGAAAATAGAAATGAAAGATGTAATTATTTACACCCTAACATAACTATTTTCACTTTTCCATATTTTCTTGTTCTTTTTCAGATACATGTTTTAATATTTTAATCTATGAACTATTAATTTATTTTAACCTGCTTTTTAATTCATTTGAGCATTTCTCCACCTTGTTAGTCTTTCTGTTGATGGGTAATATTCCAACAAATTACTGTGCACAAAGTAATTATAAGTCTCCGTGAGTACGGGCATTCCCGTATGTGTGATTATTGTAAGAGCTGATTACTAGGAGTGGGATTGCTGGGTCAAAGGCTGTAAACTGCTTACCATTCCTCCTGCCCACTACCAAGTAGCTTTTCAAACAGCTGTCCCCTTCACACTCCCACTGAGGTGGAAGAAGAGTGCCTGTTTCATTATATCCTTGCCCGTCTTGAATAGTGTCATTAAAACGAACAAACAAACATGTCATCTGTGTTTTGTTTTTGCTAATTCAGCGGGTGAAGGGAGTTCAATGAATTGTGAGGATTATGAAGCAGGGCCCTATGATGTTATCCTTGCTCCTACATTCAAGAGTTAAAGACGTGAAAATAACCACAAAGACATATGCTGTGTTTAGCCGCCCTTTGCAGGGTCTTAAGTTTCTGCTCGTGCACAGAGAAAGGTCCAGAAGGCAGAGAGAAGGCTCCATTGTGGTCGGTCGAGACTCAGCGAGGGGCTCTCTGCAGCGGAAGGCAGGGCAGGACGTTATGGGACCGGTCTGGCAGGGCGTCATTCCAGTCAGCCTGAACAGCACTTGAGTTTCAGGAAGCAGGAGACGGCAGAATTCTGGTATTCTCTCCACTTAAAAAATTACAAAGTCGGCAGAATTTTCTTGAGTCACTCTGTTCGCCGCTGCTGCCTGTCTGGGTTGATTCGGCATGGGCGCACCTTCTGACTCTTCCTGGTGAAGGGCTCAGGCTGGACGGTGTGCTGCGTCAACAGAGAAACTGCAATGACAAAGTAAGGCGTGCCTTCCTGTGAGTTTGCTTGTGTCTGCACTGGGTTAAATACGCCTTATCGAGGATCTTCTGGAACATGATTCATGATAGAAAATGTCTCACACGAGGGAAAAAATAAGTAATGTATACACTTGGCCAAAACAAAATCTACGCCCACCTCACTGCGCCTTGGGTGACCCTAAGAAACACTCCTGCTTATAAAAAAGTTCAGACGCGCAGCTGCAAGGATCGTGTCGTGTAACGGCGGCCATGTGTGCTCACTACCAGAATCCCAGTGGTAAGCCCCCGAAAACACCCAACTGGAGGGGGGCGTCCCCACGGCTCCCCAGCCCACCCAGCCCGTCTTCCCAGAAGCCAGGGACTCTCCGCTACGCAGCCTTCAGCATTTGCGAGAAGCAGCACAGCCAACTGCCAAATTCCTGCTGGGTCGGCCAAGAGGTATGAACCAAAAATGAAAAAACATGAAGGATTTGGTTTTTAAAAGCAATACATCAAAAATAAAAAGAGGTCTTTTGTATGAATTTTCAGCGTGGGAGCCAGAGAGAAGAAAATCATTCTGCCTCCCGGGAGGAAGCCGCGTGACCTCACCTGAGACTTTTCTCTTACCATGTGGATTTTTCTCACCCCATTAAGTGTAACCCACTCTAGGTGGGTCTGCACCGCCTGTGAGAAATAGAGAGTGATGGGAACATGCGATGGGCAGGCTGGGGCGCGGGCGGCACAGAGCGCCCTGCGAGGGGGCCCTCCCAAGCCACGTGAGCCGGGGCCATGCAGGCAGGGCCTGCGGGCCGTGTGGAATGCGGCAGTTTCAAAGCGGCCTCTCTGCGAGACCACAAGGATTACATTTCCAAGGCTCACAAACCTTGCTGGGGGGCTCCCGAAACACACTCTTTGCAAAAGGAAGAGGAAAAGCGAAAGGAAAGAGGAAAACAAGAAAAGAAAAAGGGAGGAGAAACAGGTTAGAATGGGGCGTCCTCACCACTTAGAAAGAGCAGGTCGGACGGCTGAGCAGGTCCACAGCGTGAGCCCTGGGGGAGCAACGGCGGATAGAACCAGGGCTCCGGGCCGTGGCGGGCACAGACAGGAGCGCAGGCGCTTCAGAACCCGGGGGAGGATGCACTACCTGCCATCAAGGCGCTGGGACCCCGCCACACAGAACAGGAAAAGGCAAACCTGGTGCTGGGTCCCCAAATCCCCAACCCATTAACCAGGTGCCAACAGTGAAACCTACAAAAGGACTCGGTTAAATCACCTGACGGCGCTCAGCAGGCTCGCAGCGCTGGTCGCTGGGGACAGGCAGCCTTTTCCTCCCTCACACGGCAGGAGGACGAGTTCACTGTGGCATCTGCGTGACCAGGGACAGCGGCCGCCTGCTCACAAACCATGCCCTGTGCTCCTGTCAGGGCAGACGTCGTGGGTGGGGCCCCGTGAGGTCACTGCTGACCTGCCGCCACGTCAGACCTGCAGGAAGGGCAGTCCCGTGGAGCCCACACTGAGCAGTCATCACCGGCTGATTTTACCCCATTGGCCCCAGTGTGAGCTGCGGCTTGTGATTCCGTTTAATCCTGGGACAGTGCTCCAAGCTGGGGCCCATGACGACCCCAGGTGTCAATGAGGCAACTGAAGTCACTACTCAGAGTCACCCGGTAAGAGGCACGCCCGGAACCCATGACAAAGAACTGCTCCCAGATGGGACACCCACAGCCCAGGTGTCCTCTCAGAGCCACAGACCTGTGGAGTGCCTCTGGGGGCGCCGCCTGGAGCCGGGCCGGTGGGGACAAGGCTGAGCTCCGCCAGACCGGCCCTTCGGAACGACGTCCTCACCATGACAGTGGTCTCCCCACTTGGCCTCCTTCCCTTACATCCTGGCGAGGCACACGCTGAGCGTCTGCTGTAGGGGCCAAGCCTTGATGACGGGCGCAGCACAAGCGTCCGCTCCCCAGCACAGCCGCCACGGCAGGGAGGGCGACCGGTCCTCGCTCCACCGTTCCCGGGCTCGCCACTTGCTTCCCTGCCCTTGAAGAAATGCTCCGTCCGACTTCACCCCCAAATGCACTTTTCTCTCTAAGTGACTGTCTGCAGGTGCTGTGGGGTCTATGGAGAGGAGAAGCCTTATCTTTACAAAGGCCGTGAGACCTGAACTGCGGGCCCAACAGTTGCGCTCGCCAGTGCCCCGTTCACTTCCGGACGTCCCCTCGGGTGCAGTGCGCTTCCCTGGCACTCCTGCTTCCCAAGGGGGCTCCAGGACGTCCAGAGGCTATGAAGGACACAGGACACCCTAATGCAGGACACGGGGACCTCCCCCTGGTGTGTCAGTCTCACTCCGAGAAGCAAGGAAGCCAATAGGTTAAAATACGGCTTTTATATTAAAATAAATATACATCAGGGTTAGGGAGTAGAATCACGCAACGTTTGCGGGAATGTTGAAGATAAATTGGACTTCGAAGCTATTGGCCTGCAGCCAGAACAAGACAGGTGCTTCTCTGCTCCCAGCATCACCCAGCCAGGAGCCGCAGCAGGACACTGGGCCTCTCTGAGCCGCAGGTGGCCCATCTGCCGGCTGGGGGTCACTGCTGCCTCCCGTACCAGGTTGCTAGAAGGCCCCCTGAGGTAGAAGCCCCTTTATACTCCTGAGGAAGGCAGTGCACTGACTGCTCCACGGACAGAGTACAGACTCATCCTGGACGCTTGTTTCTGCTAAGGACAAGCTGGGGATACGAACCGGGCCGGGTGGCCTGGGCTCCCTGGAGCCACTCTCCCGAGAGGTGACCAGACGGTGCAGTGAACTCGAGCTATGTGCCAGGGCTTTGGCCAGGCTCTGGGGCTGTCAGAGGGAAAACGCCCTGTTTCTGCCCCCGGGAGCTGGCACTCTAGTGTATGGGGGCGAGGCGGAGATACACAGGTGAACACCTCGGCGGAGGAAGGGGGACAGAGGGGGACGGGGTGGGTGGGGTGGTCACGCAAGGCCCCCGCTAAGACTCTGCTCAGAGAGCACAGCAGTGAGAGCTTGCCGCGAGGGCAATGGAGGGAGGGGTGCTCCAGGCAGCACGCTCAGCGCAGTCCAAGGCTCTCGGTGGGTTTGGGGAGAACAAGGTGACCGGAACTGCTGAGTGCACCTCGTGCCTCTGCGGGGAGGGGCCAGATCCAGGGCTACAACAGTCTGGATTCTGGACTTTAGAGGGGATGAAGTAAGAAGCCACGCGGAGCCATTCTAGGCAGAGGGGTGATGCAGTGTGACTGAATTTTAACTAGCTAGAGGTCAGGCTACAGGGCTGGATGGGGTGCCGGCACTCGGGGGAGTGGATGCATTCCAGATATTTTGAACATGGAGCCCACGGGATTTGAGGATGTGCTGGGTTCCTAAAAGAAAGGCAGGCATCGAGCACGCGTCCAAGAATTGTGGCACAATTGAAACAAGACGGGGGTGCCACTTGCTGAGGGGAGGGAGCCCGGGGCGGAGCAGGGGGAGAGTGAGCCCAGGGTTTGCATGCAGAAAGTGTGCCTAGTACCTGCCAGACAGCCCGGGGACCCAGGCAGTGGTCTGGAGTTGGAGGGAGAGACCACCCCTGTAGAGGGGTCTGGAGGCGGCTGCTCCCCTGGGAACCATTACCATGGATACGGAACTGAGGCCCCGGGACCGGGTACAGTCAGCTGCGGAAAGCGCTGGACTGCAGAGGGGACACATCTGACTACCCGACGCTGGTCTCCAGCTAAGGCGCCAGGCTGAGAATTCGGAAACCCGCAGCCTTGAGTTCCTTCCCAGAGACCCTGAGCACTGTGACAACACCACGCCACCACACCCGAGCTGCAAGCACTGAGACAAGCACCCCGTTCCCTGCTAAGCGCCAGCGATGGTGTCGCCCGTGAGAGCACACGCTCGTGTGTGCAGGGCAGGGCAGGGGGCGAAGGAGCACGGGGCCCCTGCTGAGAATCTCGGGCCTTCACACGCTCTTTAAGCGTGTTCAAAATGGGACTGGATGATTCCACATGCACTTTCCAGAATGCTGACGACCTCCTGTGGAACTAGCGACTGAAATAAATTGCACAGTTTCTAGGTCACACGTACTGCCTGGCACACGATAGGCACTTTAAAAGTATTTCTCAAGTGAATGACTGCCTCTGTTTCTCATGGAAACTACAAAATTTGAGGACCATGACGACTTCAGAGCTCAAAAAATATGCAAAATTGGTATTCCGTGACATACAAATGTCGGAGGACCCCAGAAGCCCAACCCCTTCCTCTCGGAGAATGAGACCCGTCGTCTTAGGTGACGGAGGTCTGCCTCCCTTCTGGGAGGAAGAAGGGAAGGGCGCTCGCCATCCCGGTCTCCCCCAGGGCCTGGGGCAGTGCCCCGTGCAGAGCAAACGCCCGATAAATCTAAATGAATGTCAAACTAATGGGTGAATAAATATTCATTAAAAATTAACTGGACAGTTAATTTAGGTCACTCACTGGAAAAAAGAAAAACAGTGAAACTAGAAAAGTATCTTTTTTCATTTAAAAGGTTAATTAAGGACAAGGCTTTAAAAAATATTTTGGTGGCTTAAGTAAACCAAACACAACTGGGGTTCAAAACAGCTGTGGTTTTCGACTGTGGAAACATTCCACGGCGTCCCACGAATCAGCAGAAGAGGAGAAGCTGCCCGGCGAGATGCCCGGCTCCCGCACAATCTCAGCGCTAGGCGAGCACGTGAGCAAGAAGGCAGCAGCCCCAGACGTGGAAACCCTACGTGAAGTGCCAGCTCACTGAGTGAGCCGTGCGCCCTGTACAGAACGCGTCTTAATCAGGTCGTGTTTACGCTGGAAACACAAGGGCGGTTTACCGCCAGAGAAATCTATCGGCGGAACGCCTCACGCAAGTCGGGGAAGGTGAGGAAAATCAGGCGGTATCTCAATGGATGTAGAAAAGGCATCTGATAAATGTCAGCGGACCCAGGTTCTCCAGATGACCTGTTAGTCAGATGATTAATTTCTGAGTGCACCAAACGCACTGACTCCCAACAGCACGTTTCCGTCCACGACTGAAAACACTGTAGCAACAGCGGTGGCCCGTTGAGAGCAGTAGGGCCCCGGCCTCGGAGAACCTGGGACACAGGAAAAGGAAACGCCCACCATCCTCCAAAACCGACAAATATCCCCCAAGTACCACGAGACCCCTCAGTGCCCCCACAGAGCCCCTCGCACAGACCCGGGCCCCTCACAGGGAGGGAAGAAAAGCCACTACTTCAAGTGTCAGCGCCCCTGGGACTGTCCTCGGGAGGGTCCGTGCTGGGCGCGAGCTGACAAGGGGCGACTTCCAGGAGGAAGAATTCAGGAACAGGGGAAGGAGTGATGCATAGCGTGCAGAGGTGCATGGGAAAGGCCACCAGGGCTCCGTGGGCAAGTCTGCTGCAGACAGGTGACCTGTGAACACAGTCCCTCCACAACGTGCGGCCGTGCCACCCAGAGGCGGTATTTCGTGTCCTGTTGCTAGTCTTCCATTCTGGCATTAAAACAAGCATCTTCAGCGACAGAACAGAACAATAAGGTCGGGAAACAGTATCAGTCCCATGTCCACAGCTGTTTTAATAGCATTTAAGTCCAACATTTTATAAATATTATTAGAATCATTTTCTCCTAGTTCTGTCTTATATTTCTATTTTTATTTTTTATCCTCACCTGAGGCATTTTCTCATTGCTTTTAGAGGGGGGTGGAGTTGTGGCGGGGGGGAGAGAGAAAGACAGAAAGAGAGACATGGATCAGTTGCCTCCCATACACACCCTGACCAGGGACCGAACCTGCAACCTAGGCGTGTGCCCTGACCGGGAATCGAACTCACAAGCTTTCGGTGTATGGGACGATACTCCACCCAACTGGGCCACACCAGCCAGGGATTACAGCTTTGTTTTTAGAAACTGGGAGGGGAGGCGTCGAGGGAGACTAACTATCAATCAATGTGCTACACGTCACTTGAGGAGTTTCCTGAGTGTAAATCTCTACTTTAACACTGATGCAAAAACACCGAGGACTTCCTGCCTGGACAAACTCACTGCCCCGCACACATGCACATTCCTGGCGTGCACTGCCTCAGTGTCTCGAACCCACGCAGCGCTGGGGCCTGCCGGACGCGAGGAATGAGGGGCGAAGGGAGAGCTGCCAGCACAGACTCGGTGGCATGCAGCTAAGCGGGCACACCGAGTCAGAGGTACCACCGAACCTGTCCTGCTGCCTGCACCCCTCCTTTGCACGCTCACGCAGTCTGCTTCACCAGCAGGCGCCGTGCACTTCCATGCAGCACCGTTCTAGGGCGCTGACTCCCACGGGCGCCGCAGAACCTTCCAAACGCACGGACCTCTTTCCTCTCAGGCTGTCAAATGAAAACCGACAACAGCCAACACAACGATAGCTGCCTGGCATACATTAATCAAAATCATCCCTATTTTTTTGCCAGATATTACATTTCACTCCATTTCACTGGTGAGGAGCGCGGCAGAAAAGTACGGTAATTACTCCCACTTTATAGACGAGGACCCAGGTAAGTGGCTGGGCTGGGACCTGAACCCAGGACCTGCCTGCGGGGTTAGCATTCTGCTGCCTCAAGCATAAGGCAGAACCTGAAAATTCCTCTTCCATCATCTGTTATCTTACAACAACCCACCTCACACGACTTCGGAGCGCAGCCCCGTTATCAGGGGCCCACCGAGAACAGTGAGTCCAGGATCGGCTGCCATTCCCTTACTTCAGCTGGGAATCCCGTCCCGGTGGTACAGGGAGAGGGGAGTGGCATCGGAGGAGTGAGACTGCACCACACCCTAAAACCCACGGTAATGCGTTTGTGAGTGGGGGCTCCATGGGGGCGCGGGCATCAGCGGCAGCATTTGCCTCACCAGAAACTACATTGAGGATGCGGTCCGGGCGTCCACTGCACACAGAAGAAACATGCAGGAGACTGTGTTTGGCGGGACGTGTTTCATATGAGGAAGTCAAACAACAGGCCGACAGGTCACTAGTAAGCCCCAGCCTCCTGAATTTCTCCTGTGAATCACGCAGCCGAGACACACCCAGTTCACCAGAGAGACCCTGCAATTTTTCAGCCTGCGGCCGTCTGCCAGCAACTGATTTCAGGAGCTGCCTGCCCTGCGACATTTCAGAGACCAGGTTCTCCGTACAGCGCCCCTGCTCAGTTCACGTGTGCCACGTTCCGCCACGACAACGGGGGAGGGGCAGGGCAGTCCAGAAAAGGAGAAAACAAGCTTTGTCTCACCGTTACATTTTAACAGGCATAACAAAAGTTGAAGGAAAAAAACAAATCTCTCGTTTGCAGCACACGCCCATCTTGTCTGCAAAGTTCTTGGCACAGCCTGTCCGGCGCATGGAGCCTGCCGGATCGGTGGCAGTTCACCTTTCCATGTCAGTGTGTCCAGTGGGACCTCGCCTCTCAGTGAGTCTACTGACCTCCTGTGTCGGTCAGGATACACTCAGAAATTCAGGAAAACTTCAGCTGTGCTCTTTATAAAAACTGCACATGGGCTGATTGTCCTTTGTGCTTTCAGTAATAATGTTATATACATACCATGATGTAAATCACCTTAAACAACAATGCATTGTATTTATGGTGTTCATAATGTAAGTTATGTAAAAATGCACTTCCTACTCCAAGAATAGCAAACAATATACTTTCCCAAGTTGGTGATTAATCAGGGCAGGCTAACGCCACCCGAGACAGCCCCGAGGGCAGCAGCCCGAGTTCAGGCTCCTCAGAGGGCCCTCCGCTCCGAGTGGTGACTCAGAGACAAGCCTCTTCCACTTGTGACACAGCCATGTGCCTGCACGACCTCTGAGACCGCCGTGGGAGGGCAAAGGGAGCGTGGGAGAACCCCACGGGCCGGCCTGGAGGACGCAGACGGCGCGTCCGCCCTGACCACCGAGCACCCACGTAGTGTCGGCTGGGCCGACAGGGAGGCTGTGTGCCCGGGGACACGAGGAGTGAAGCAGGCGGGGCTCCACGTCCACGTTCCCTGGCGCGGACAGCACCTGCACGTGCCGTGAACGTCCGACTCGTGTGCTACACACGTTCACGGGGCGCTTCTCCACCGTGTCTGGTTTACTCGTCACTAGAACAGCCTGAGAAGGTGCCGTGCTGTTGCCGTTTTCCAAGAGGAAACCGAGGCTTAGAGAGGTCACTCAGTGCCCAAGCAGACGAGGGACTCAGCGGAGCCAGGCACCCCTGCCCGGTGGATCCACGGTCAAGCCCTTGCCACTGTCCTTGGCACCGCACCAAACTCCAGGAACGATGGGGCTCCTGTGATGGGACAGATGTTCAACGGGACCGGGGCCCCCTTTCGTCTCAACGTAACTCACCGCGACTCGAGCCCACACAGAAGGCACCGCCCTCCACAGTTCACCGGGGCAGAGTGGATGAACGGTTCGAGCAGCAAGCCACCTTTTACTAATAGGCAGTCACATATCAGCCATTTCAGGGAGTGTTTAAAGAGTGAAACAGGAACCAATATGGCAACAATCCCAAAATACGACCTCTACTTCTCATTTTGGAGGTCAGAGGCATAGGTGCAGGTGTGGGTGAGCATGGCCAAAACAAAACTCAGTGCTGTGCAGACACCTCTGCAGGTCCAGCTCCTAACCCTGCGCCCTTCCCTGGGAGCGAACGCACACCCACCACCACTGTTCCGGTGACACTGAGACAGAGGAGCTGGGAGACAGGTCAGAGCACACTGCTGGGAGCTCACGACCCGAGCTGGTTCGGCCCACTGTCCTCCGTCGGCCAGGTGGAGGTTCTCGTCCTGCTTTTTGATGGGGCGAGTCTCCGGGCTGGCAGATGACCTGCCTGCCCAGCGCTTCCTTCTCCAGGTTCTCTGTCTGGCCTCAACATTTCCATGTTCAGGATGGAACAGCCTTACCTGACATTTAAAGTAATGATTTCCTCCTTTCAAAACAAGGAGGAATGTGCAATATTAAATCTGGATTCCAGAAACCCTGGCATAGGGAGACCTTGTGTCCAGAAGTTTATTGCCAAGGTTCCAGTTTATGCCCACGAGGCCCACAGCAAGGTTCCAGACGCAGCAGGAGCTTTTGGCTCTGGCAGGTTTTGGCTGTAAGAACTATCCAGTGGCTGAGTTTCCCCTCAATTTCAATTCCTTCCCCTCCATCAAAATAATTCTACACAAATCATTTCCATGTTTCCAAAGCAAAAGTGGAAAACGAAAACCACAGGTAAAAAGAAATTTCCTAAGTTAAAAAAAAAGCCTGCAAACAGGAACGAATTTGCTATCCATCACCCACTTCAGGAAACGGTCAGGTGGAGTCAGCCAGCAATGTCATGGATGACTTGGTCTCGGCTTCCCCGTCGGGAGCAACGCCTTCCCAGGCGGCCCCGGCACCAGACCAGGAGCCTCTAGAGGGACCGGATTCCGTCAGGAGAGCAGTTTCCTTTTTGCTATACCAACGTAAAGCTTCGTTACACCACGGCACAGAGCCTCCAGTCTGCCAGGCAAATAAAGAACGAAGTTTCAAAGTCACAGTAACCTTTAAAACACCAAGCGTTTCCACCTTGGATGAGTGTGTTCTACCAACCGCTCCCCAGCCTGCATGTGACCCTTCCCGTGGCTGAGACCCCCGTGGCTGTCCACAAGGCCCATTAGTTCCTCCTGGCTGGTCTCCGGCTCGGCGGACGCTCCCAGCAGGTGCTGTAACTGCCCCTCAGTTAACCCTCCAGTGACTCTGCACCGCCGGCAACGGGCAGCTGCCTCCACTTTTGTTTCATGGGCCGTCTGACCGCCAGGAAGGACTGGGCCAGCTACTCACTCCAACGAGGCACACGCCGGATTTGGAGTGTGCCACCAGAGGCTGACCTTACCTAGAGGTAACCGAGGGGTCTGTTCATGGACTCACAGTGGACCACCCTGAAATCACCCTCCGTGGGCTGGGGACTGACCGAACAACACAGCCCCCTTCAGTTCTCCCTGTCAGTGGTGCCAGCGGGTCTCGGGGCTGAGAGGCCGCACTGAGCTGGGACACTCCCCTTCCTCCTCCGACTGCACTGGCCACTTGGTCTGCACTGGAGTCCTATTCCCAGGATGGGCAGAAGTGCTGATATTTGTTTGTTATTTATTAAATGCTGCCATATTAGATAGCATTTCTAATAAAGTGCAAACATCTCACAAAAACACCAGGTTTCGGTGTTCTCTCTGTGGCCATTCTAGTAAATACCTACTTTGGCTATAATGAACGAGTCAGCTAAAAGTGACCCGACCCCGGCATTCGACAGTTTCACCGTGGAATGGCAGAGTGTTTGACAGTCCACAGCTGCTGCTGTGTTTGCTCTCCCTAACAGCTCTGCCAGGTACGGCCACCTCCGCTCTGCAGCCGAACAGTCCGAGGCCTGGAGATGGAGTGAGGCCTCGGGCTTGGAGGCCGCCTCATGTCCAGCACGCTGAGCTGTCTCGGGGCACAGGTGCTCTGAGAGGTGCCCCGGACAGGCAGCATGAGGCCGTTTTCACCAGCAAAGGGAGAGAACCAGTGGGAGGTGCAGTTTGGGAAATATAAACTTGGCAGAGACAAAAAGATGCTTCCAAATTTTGAAGGGGGGGAAATCTCTGTTAACCTTCACTCCTCCGTCAAAAATAAAAGCCACGTTCAAAACCCCTCGGACGTGAGTCGGGCTGAGGTCCGCGCCGTCTTTCTCATCCCAGGCCACCCAGTTAGATGTCCCAGCCTGGCCCTGGGCTGTGTTTACAGGAGGGTGGCAGAAGGACATGACCGCCTCGGCCCCGTGACAGGTTAAGCAGCCTGATTGAACGTTGCTGCTAATTAAGGGCCCCTCCTGTCTGGCAGGACCACCAGGGTACCTTCTGCACTGGTTCATGACCACAGCACCTCACTCAGAAATTAACTCTTGATGAGTGCAGACAGGGGCCCAGCTGGTCCTCCCGAGTCCTCCCAAGTAGATAAATGAAGTGTAATGAGAATACTGCTGGCTGCCAAGGGAAGAGGGGCGCTTCGTGACCTCTGGGTAAAATCCAGAGTATGCTTTTACTGTGACTTAATCCTCTGCACTGGGGACACTTAATGTGACCAGGAATGGTGTGAACAGGCCCATGGCCGCAGGGACGGCGCTAAGAAGTCCATCACCAAATGTCTGCCGTGTTAAGTATGGGCTAAAAGAATAAGGAGGCAATTTATGAGAAACTAATTTTCAATTGGCAGATATTTTCATTAGGTGAGATGTGCTATTTCCCCCCTAACTCTTCACGGGTCTAGGGGCAATGGTGGCTTCTATTATAGTTTGCAAATTCTGCTCAGCTTAGAACAGTCAACACTCACTTCCTATCACTTAGAGAGGGACTCCTTCCCTAACGCTCTACGAAAAGATGATTTTTGAGCAGGCCTTGCAGGTACAGAGACTTGGTAGGAAGACATGGCACAGCTGCAGCTGTGATGGGACGGGAGTCCGGGCGTCTCACACTCAAGTTCAGTGCACTCCGGGTCCGAGACTCTCCCACCGCCGACCCTCAGTACGTCAACCAGCACACAGAACGGGGACGGGGCGGCTTGGAGCGAGCGGCCTGGGAACCGTGCGTGGTCACGGGCTCTCTCCGGGCAGTGGCCCGAAGTGGACAACTCAGAGTGTGGCTCCTGTATGTGACATCCTCCTAAGGATGTGATGAAGGGACAAAACGCAGGCTGCAAACTGCTGCTCTTGACTCCAGATCACAATGAAGCCGCCTCTTCTTCTGGCTTCTGAAAGGGGCAGACGAGGTCTCCAAAGACACAGACCAAATGACTGCAGCGGTCAGTCGATTATCTTCATGAACATAGTGAGGAAGTGGTGACTGGGCCACAAGAAAGGCGGGAAGACAGGAGAAGAGGGGAGAAAAGACACTGGCTGCTGAACATTTGAAAAGTAGAAGGGCGCCATGAAGAAACGGACCAGCCCCCAGGACTAAAGGCAGGAGGGTGAGTGAGGGAAGAGGTCAGCGAGACACTTGACTGCTTAAGAGGACGGATCCGTCACCTGTCGTTACTCCACAGGTTAGCCCCAAACTCAGTGGTAACACCTGTGTATTATCTCATAGTTTTGGGGGGTCAGGAGTCCAGGACAGGTGGGGGCCTGTGCTCACCTCAAGACTTGACTGGGAAGGGAAACAAAAGAAAAACAAATCGGACTACATCACACTAACAGGTTTTGCACAGCAAAGGAAACCATCCGCAAAACAGAAAGACAGCCCACCGAATGGGGGAACGTATTCACCGATACACCTGATGAGCGGTTAGTATCCACAGTTTATGAAGAACTTACAAAACTCAACACCAAGAAAACAAACAATCCAATTAAAAAATCTGTCAAAGACCTGAATAGACACTATTCCAAAGGTGACATACAGATGGCCAATAGACATATGAAAAGATGCTCAATGTTACTACTCAGAGAAATGCAAATTAAAACCACAGTGAGATATCACCTCACCCCTTTCAGAATGACTATCATCGATAAATCCACAAACAACAAGTGCTGGCGAGGATGTGGATGGAGAAAGGGGAGCCCCCATGCACTGTTGGTGGGAATGCAGACTGGTGCGGCCGCTGTGGCAAGCAGTATGGAGCTATCTCAAAAATTGAAAATGGAACTGCCTTATGACTCAGTGATTCCACTACTGGGAATTTGTCCAAGAAACTCAAAACACTAATTCGAAAGAATGTAAGCACCCCATGTTCACTGCAGCGTTATTTATAATCACCTAGACTTGGAAGCAGCCCGAGTGTCCGTCGGCAGATGAGTGGATGAACAGCTACGGAACATTCACACAATGGAATACCACTCGGCCACATAAAAGAAGAAAATTTTGCCCTTTGGGACAGCGTGGGCGGATGTGGAGAACATTGTGCTAAGTGAGGTATCTCAGAGAAAGATAAGTACCATACGATGTCACTCATGCACGGGATCCAACGAACACACCGAACCAACAAGCAAGAGAAGAGACAGGCTCCGGGACAGAGAGCAGGCTGACCGCTCTGCGGGGGGTGGGGTCAGGGACGGAGGGCTGAGCAGAAAGGAAAAGCTTTCATGGACGGCAGTACGGGGATTGCGGGGGTGGGGAGGAAGGTGGACGGAGATGGAAGAGGGTGGAAGGGGTATAAATGGTCATGGAAAAAATACAATAAAAATAAATTTAAAAAAAAGACTTGACTGGGAGAAGCGCCACATCCAGACTCGGGCACATGACTACCAGCAGGTCTCCGCTAGCCCTGCGTGGCCATTAGCCAGAGACCTCTGTTCTTTTTCACACGGCCCTCGCCACAGAGCTTCTCCTGGCGTGTCAGCCTGCTTCCCCTGGAGCAAGAGCTGAGAGAGAGAGAGAAGGCCAGCAAGAGAGAAGTCACGGTCCTTTTTGTGACCTAACCTCAGAGGTGATGCCCCATTGTTAATGATGTGTTCTGTTTGTAAGAAGTGAGCCAGTAGGTCCAGCCCACACTCAGGGCGCGAGGCTTGTGGAAGAACACAAGCACACCAAGTGGCCAGAGGTCACTGGGCCGCCCCAGAGGCTGCTGCCGGCGAGATTCAGCCTCGCACCCCAGCTGAACCTCCGGGCTGATTCTTCCACGGTGAGGCTCTCCAGATACATACCTGGGCTATGCGTCGGCACTATCCTCTTCACGTTTATCCTTCACCCTCAGATGAGTGAGAGCATCTTCCTGTGAGGTGTGGGGTTCAGTTATAAGGGACGCATGGACCATGCACGCCAGACTGATGTCACTGTTAGGTGCAGCTGCAGAGAACTGCGCCCTCACCCACCCCAGGGCTGTTAGTGGCTCCTCCCGTGTGACCTGCCCATAGGTGGGGGCGGCTGCTGCCCAGGGCCCAGTTCTGCACCCTCCCTGAGGGCAAGCACAGAGTGAGACAAAAGCTGCTTCACAGTTGTGTGTATGGAGAATAGTGCAGTAATAAACAATAATACAAAAACAGACTGTTTCATGTACTCACAACTGTGAACCTACTTTTGTGCCCCCCGCCCACCCTGGTGTATACCTAGAGGTGCATCCTCACAACAATACTGTCATTTCCTGAGAGCGTCCGATGGCCGAGTCCTGAGCTGGGACTTGACAACATCATCACATTTAATCCTGACAATGAGCCTGCACTACAGACAAGGAGGCAGGGAGGGGTCCAGGAGGAGGAACCCCCGTTGTCTGGGCCCTCCGGTTACTGTAATTGCGGGAAGATACCCCGTGCACTGGGAGGCAGTCAGACACTGAGAGAGCTCATGGCTAAATGGTTATATCACTGACCATATGCTTAGAAAACGTAAAGGAATCAGGGGAAGGCGTGAGAATAAAAATTAATTTAGTAAAGTATACAAAATGAGAATATAAAAAAACTAAGTGTTATTGTATGACTATATACTAGCAATAGCTAAAACATAAATTCTGTGATAATTCCTGCTCTTTGTAGAAAATTTGGAAAATGTAGAAAAATAAGTCGCCTATGAGTCTACCACCAAAAGGCATTTAGGTGTGCTTCCTCTACCATGTTTTCTATGGGGTACAGCTATATGGATATTTTTTAAAAACTCTCGTACTACGGTGGCGGAGTATCCTGGATCCTGTAGTATGACACTTAACATTGGGAGTGGTTTTCCCATGTTAATAAATGTTTTTCAAAAAGGTCAATTTTAAACAGCTACTGTCATATTACTGTAACCCAATTTTAAAAAAAAGCAAACCACAAAAACAATTTCCTTTTACTCATTTAATGAGTCCAAAAAAAATCAAACTTTTGTTCCTCTGTTCCTCATTTCCTGCCTTTAAAAAGCCATCTGAACACTCACTTGAACTCTTCTGCCGGCTTTCTGGCCGGGTTCTGGTGTCGCCCAGTGGCGCCCAGGGATCACCACGCACGCCGCCGCTTCCGCAGGCCACTCACCGCAGCGCTGTGCCCCTTGCTGCAGAGCAGCAGCCCCGCGACAACGGCCGCCCACGTCCCCCTCACAGATGCTGCAGGTGCCACACCTGCACGCACGGTGTAAACCCCGCAAACCGTGTCACAATTTTGCTTTGAGTAGTTATGCAGTGAGAAAAGAAATTGAGGAAGAAAAACACAAACAAAAAAGCAGTTTTGCACTTCCCCAAATACTCCCATGTCCAATGCCCTTCGCTCCTTCCCAAGCGCTTGCGTTCCCGTCGGCGTTATTTCCTGCCAGCTTTAAGAAGTCCCTTTAGCACTTCTTGGAGTACAAGCCTGCTGGTGATACTACTCTTAATTTGCTTGTGTCTGAAATGTCCTTGTTTGGCCTTCATTCTTTAAAATAAATATTTTGTGGGAAAATACACATAACATAAAACTTACCACTGTATTGATTTTTTTAAGGTACAGCCCAGTGGCATTAAGCACCTTCACGCTGTTGTGGTCACAGTTGAAGGATGGATTTACTGGACACAGAGTTCTAGCGGAAAAGCGTTTCCCTTCAGCCCTTTGGAGACACTCGGCTCTCATCTGGCCACCACGGCTTCTGCACTGAGCCATGAACTGGATCACGGCTCCTCGTGTGGCTTCCCTCTTCTTGCCTTGAGGCTTGCTCTCTGCCTTTGCTTTTGACACTGGAAAGACTCAGCGTGGGCTTCCTCGTGGTTTACTCTGCTTGATGGTCCTCGATTACCTTGTGTCTGTAAATCTGTTGTTCATGAAATTTGGAAAATATTTAGCTTCTAACATCGTTTCTGCCCCATTTCCTCTCTCTCCTCTGTCATTTCCATTTGAGTAGGAGGCCCGCCCAGTGAATTTTTTGTAATGTATTTTCAGTTCTATAATTTCCACTTGGTTTCTGTTTCTCTGCTGAGATAGTCTGTGTTTTACCTCATTGTGAGAATATACTGTGTTGCTTCATTTAGGATTGTCACAATTGCTGAGGCCAAGCAGCCTTCTGTTCCTTCTCACACCTGCATTGTGTGGGGGTTGGACTCATTGGCTTTTCCTTTCTCCCGAGAGTATTCTGTCTTCTTGGTGCTCCAAGTGTTGGGCACTTTAGTTTGTATGCCAGACACAACGAATGCCAAATTGTACAGATTGTGTATCAACAAACCAACAAACAACAAGTGTTGGTGAGGACGAGGGAAAAAAGAGAGCCCCTGTGCACTGTGGTGGAATCGGGGCAGCCGCTGTGGAAAACAGTGGGGAGGTTCCTCAAAAATTAAGAATAGAACTATCATATGATCCAGCAATTCCATTTCTAGGTATTCATTCAAAGAAATCCACAGCACTCACGTGAGAAGATGTGTGCGCCCCCACGCTTGCTGTAGCACTACTTCTGACACCCCAGACAGGGAAGCAGCCTGAGCGCCCACTGGGAGGTGAGCGCTAAAGAAGACGGAGCACATGCAGGGCGTGTCCAGAAACAGTCCAGCCGCTGGTCACACAGCGGGAACAGTCTGCACTGCCACGCAACCTGGCAACCACGGAGAGTGGACTGGAAAGCGCATGTCGTGAACAATGACGACTTCACTGTGCTAGTCAGTGGGGGCGGTAGATGCTGGTGAGTGAGCGTGTGTGCTGTGTGGCTGCCGCATTCAAAATGACTTTGTGAGTAGAACAACGAACCTGCATCAGATTTTGCGTTAAGCGTGAACATCCCTCTGGGGAAACTGTTCAGAAGATTCAGAAGGCCGCCGCTCTGGGCAAGTGGTGATTGGCAGCTTCATCACAGCAACAGCCCACTCACGCATCAGGTCTCATGCAGAGTTTTTTGGCAAAACATCAAACCACCCAGGTGACTCAGCCCCCCTATAGCCTAGATTTGGCACCCTGCAACTTCTGGCTTTTCCCAAAACTAAAATCACCTTTGAAAGGGAAGAGGTTTCAGATTGTCAATGAGATTCAAGAAAATACAAAAGGGCAGCTGATGGCGACTGGGAGAACTGTGTGAGGTCCCAGGTGCCTATTTGAAGGGGACTGAGGTTTCATTGTCCTATGTATAATGTTTCTTGTAGCCTGTATCTTCTTCAATAAATGTCTCTATTTTTCATGTTACATGGCTGGATAACTTCTGGACAGACCTTGTATATACAATGGATATTACCTGTACATAAAAGGAATGAATTATTGCCATTTGTGACAACATAATGCTAAGTGAAATAAGTCAGAGAAAGACAAATACCATATGACTTCATTCATATGTGGAATCTAAAAAACAAAATTAGCAAACAAAATAGAAGCAAACTCATACATCATAAGAACAAACTGACAGTCACCAGGTGGGAGAGGGTTTGGGAAGCTGGGTAAAAAGGGGAAGGGATTCACAGGCACAAACTGCCAGTCATGAGCACGGCCCCAGGGGTGCACCGCACGGCACGGGGAGCACAGTCCGTGCCACTGCGATGACGATGCCCGGTGCCGGAGGGGCTACACTCACGGGGCATGTAAATGTCCACTCACGACACTGCACACCTGAAACTAATGCAATATTAGATGCCAGCTACAATTGAAAAACAATTTTTTTAAAAGACCGTCTATGTTCTAGATTTTATTTTTCTTTGAGTGTTATTTTAGTTGGCAAGTAGCATGGCTGAACTGGAAACTCCGCTCCTCGGGGCAGCCATTTCGGGCCTTCAGAGCACTCCACACACACGTGGTCCGGTGTCCGAAGGTGCACGGACGGGGTTCGAGAACCCCTCTCTGGCCTGGACTCCTGGGCCCCCTCCCTGCACCTGCTGCAGCGGGCCCTGGGTGTCCTCTCTGCACCCAGCCCCTGCTGCCGCGGCCCCTTCCATTCTAAAAGTGGCTTAAAAGAGAGGAGTGACCAGCAGGTACTACTAGTCCCCCGACGATCAACAACTTGCTGACCTAAGACCCTGGGAATATAAAACACAGCACCTCTGAGGGCAAGGCTGGCCGGGAACATCGATGAAAGTGAGGTTTCCACGATCTTCATTCGTTCACACGGTCACAGTGCGCACACACTGGCTGCAGTACCAGAGCCTGGGCCAGGCGTCGAGGAGACACCCAGCCTTCAAAGAGCTACAGGCTACTCAGAGGGAGAGAAGAAATCAGGCCCTTGCACATCCGTCCAATGAACGGGACGATGAGTCAGCGGCATGCTCTGGAGTACAAGATGGGAGGGAGTGGGGGAAAGGCGCCCTGTGGTGGCCTTCCGGGAACCCAGGTGACCGGCACCCTCCAGTCACTGCCGGGTACGGTGCCCGGTCAGTGGTTAGTGCTAGGTGAAGGAATCATCTTCATCCATGCTCCCCTAGGTCCCTACCAGCATGTCAGGTGACTGAGATGCTCGCGCGCATCTCGGTCCTGGTTATCTGGTGCTCCATGACAAACCACGCCAAAAGTTAGTGCATCAGTAACCCTGTCATTTCTTTTGTTGACGAGTCTGCAACAATTTGGGTCGGTCTGAGCATCCTCGGCAGCTCCACTGCGCATAAAGGATCTACTTCCAGGACGGCACGTGCACAGGGCCGGCAGGCTGCTGCCAGCTGGGAGTCCAGCTGAAGCTGGACCGGGACTAGTTCTCCGCAGAGCCACGTGGGCCTCCTCGCAGCACGGCTACTGGGGTCAAGAGCAAGGGCCCCAAGGCAGGAAGTGGAAGCCACCGGTCTGTTCAGGACCAGGCCCAGGAACCAGCAGTGTCACTTCTACCATGTTCCGTGAGTCAAAGCAGCCACAGAGCCCACCCAGACTGGCGGAGCAGGGCCTGCAGCCCACCTGCCCAGGGGAGGGTCAATCCTAACCCAGTCTCTGACTTCGAAATAGGCTGTTTAAGAACTGGGCGTTCACACCATAGCACACACCCCCATCCACACACCCCTATCCACACCCACTCGGGCGGCACTGTGAGCCAGAATACTCTTCCTGCTGCCGGTGACATGAGCCTGTCACTTAGACTTTTAGGAGAACGACAGTCAGTTCTCAGTCTGGAAACTGGGGAACAACATCACCTGCCTCTTACAAAAATAGGTACACAAATAGGATTCACGGAGAAATGGTCCTTAGAGAAATGTGTTCAAAAGTTAACTCAACTGCAGAGACCTCTTTCCTACTCTTGACACCAGTCTGTCAATAACTAATCTCTAAACTTTCCAAACACCAGCTCCCAGCGCTCCCACACCCTCCTGAGCATGATTCCGGGGGAAGGCCAGCAGTGTGGGGTGGCGGAGGCAGTGGAAAGGGCCCGGACTGGGAGTTGGGAGCCACCCGCCGCAGCTGCTGTGCGCTGACCACCTGCTGGTGAGTGACCAGAGAGAGGTGGCTGCACCTCCCTGTGACACCAGGGCTGGGGAGAGCGGGCTGGGCCCCTTCCTCCTCGGACGTTCTGTGCGTCTTGGCTGAGCCAGGACTCTGCGGCACCTGGAACTAGGACCGTCCTGCTGAAGCAGGAAATCGCAGGAGACACCAGCTAGCCTCCAGAACCCAGCAGCTCTCCTTTGCAGACGGTGTGCTGCCAGGTCAAAGTGAAAGCCACTGGGGTCTTACGGAATCAACACTGTATCCAAAATCTGTCCCTCCCTCTATGCTTCTCAGAGTCTGCTCAAATTGGGAGGCAATAAATTTCCAATGGATTCCATAGAGAGGGGAACAAATATCTACCTTCTATGGTATTATTTATAATTTTATATAACACACAGGGCATGTAAACAAAGTTTTAAAGTTCTATATCCTTTGTGCCACCCATGCTACACTTTATCCTTTGGTTTTCGAATGACTTGTTAGTAGTAGAATAAGACTGTCTCATAGTGAAATCTAGTAAATTATGTCTTAGAATTTTAATTTTTTAAATATGTTTGAAAAATATTTATGTGCCATGGTCGGGTGGCTCACTTGGTTGGAGGAGCGTCCTGTACAACAAAAGGTCGCAGGTTCGAAGCCCAGTCAGGGCACACACCTGGGTTGCAGGTTTAATGCCTCGTCAGGGTGCATACGGGAGGAAAGCAACTGATCTCTCTTTCTCTCTCTCCCTGTCTCCCTTACCCCTCCCTCTCTCTCTAAAATCAATAAACAAATTCTCAGGTGAGGAGTTAGAAAACATTAGCTGAGGCTTCATAAGCCCCCACATGTAGCTCCCATTACTTGGACTGTCATTGTTGAATTGTTAAGAAAATTATTTTCTCAACAAACCAGTAATATTCATCAACGTTAGTGAGTTTAAAAGGGAAAATAAGAAGTTTGTGTGAAAGCACATGCCAGCGACCAGACGCAGAGCAGATGGAGAAGAAACATTCCTCATCCCTGACTTCTCTTCTTCTCAGAAAAGACTCAGATACTCAAGGAGTCTTGAATTCCTGTTTTCTGGCAATATTATGCTACACATATTTGCAAACACATAAACTACATGGATAATTTTGCTCAACTAGAAATATCTCTGTGCCAGATGATAAATTTAGTCAGCGTTGCTCCGTACAGCCCCCTCGTGATACCCAGCAACGCAGACACACTGCCAGACAACCAACGCTTTAATGCCCTAACTTCCATCTCTCCCACCACATAATTTCCTGTAATAATCTCACTCATGCCTGAGGTCCAAAGACATTGTTACTTATGTGTTTCAGGCCGGTGTGCCGACAGCAAGAAGACCCGTTCTCGAAAGGTTGCACTTTTCAAACGAGTCCTGAAAGAATTCGACCAACACCGCAGATTTCCCGAACAGAAATACTGTAAGAAAGTAGATTTTTAAGAAAATGGTTCTAATGCCATTTGCAGTTAAAAGCACTGGGAGATTTACAATGATCAAGTAATATGCCAAATTCTTTCAAACGCTGCCAAGGTTTGACGCCAACACAATTACAAGTTGGAAAAATGTGTAATGAATAAGGCAGCTCATAATTTCCCTTCGAATATGTATGTACAACTTATTAAGTGGCATAAAAAGCAGAGAGTCATGGCAAATGTTGAAACCTTAAATCTGAGTTTCACTGCTGTGGGGCATTTGAGTCAAACTCCATCATCTGGAAGTAGCTAACAATAAGAAATACTAGGGCATGAGCTGCTTGAGAAACACCTGCAATACCTTCGCCTAATGAGGTGAGTAAGTGAGAGCTTCAAGTTCCTCATCCAACAAGAAAACCGAATAGTTAAGTCTGACATAATAAGCCCAAACTCGAACTTTGTAGAAATAAAAATACTCACATGGAGGGCATTTTCTCTTCCAAATTGTGCTGTTCCACCCTTCCGGCTTTCTGCCTTAAAGCCACACAGTGGGAAACGGGGCCCCGTCCTGGGTCAGTGTGGGCTTCTCCCGAGCATGGCTTTATTCACTGGGTAGTCTTTGGGGGTAAGGAACAGTTTTCTCTTGATGTCCCCTATCGTCACCTTCCCCCCAAATACCCCACACCTACGGCCTGGGCCAGGAGGAAGATGCCACAGATATCTCATTCGAAACCCGAACCCATCCCTTTCAAAGCACTCGCCAGGTCAAAGGGAGGCAGGTACACAGGTGACTCCAGGCGACCCCGCTAACACTGCCTGCAGTGTCCAGCCTTTTGGCGTCTCTGGGCCACACTGGAGGAACAGCTGTCTTGGGCCACACGTTAAACACATTGTGACTCGTAATCACAAAAAACCTCATAATGTTTTCAGTGACTTTACGGTTTTGTGTTAGGCTGCATTCAGAGCCATCCCGAGCCGCACGCAGCCCGTGGGCCACAGGGTGGGCACCCGTTTTACACTCTTCCTTCCCCAAAGGAATATGCTTTCATTCTCTTCCAACAATGGTTGCCAGATTTTATAAATAAAAATACAGAATGCCTAGTTACATGTGAACTTCAGATACACAACAGAAAATTTATTGGTATAAGTATGTCCCCAGTATTGCACGGGAGGCAGTTACACTAAAAAAAATCTCTCTCGTTTACCTGAAGCTCGAATGAACAGGGTGTCCTGCCTCCCCTCTGGCGACCCTGTGCAGCAGAGTCACGACACTGCCAAGGAGAAATGAGCGTCCTTTCCCCTGACAGGAAGCCGGGGGGGGGGGCGTGGGGGAGGCTAAGTGTAAGGAGAAAACACGGGCTCTAGGAGAATTCCACGCGGTGCTTCTCGACCTTGACCGTGCACACACACGTCAGCCGGAGATCTCGTTAATTTAACACGTGGGCCTGATGTGGGAGGGCCAGGGGCCTGGGCGCCTCCTGTCCAGTCCTGTCCCAGGTGGTGCCGAGGCTGCTGGCACAAAGACCACGCTCCTTGCAGCCCTATGGAACCGGATGCGGAGATGTGGCCGGGAAGAAGGGACAGGGACCCCAACCAATGAGGCTTTCCTGGCCGTGAAGATGAAATACAAAGCATCTGGTCTCTTCCAAATTCCCTTCTAGCTCCTAACTGGCAGGGGGCGGGCATGATCATCATACATGCTAAAAACGAGTTTTAAGCAAAAAAATTTTAATTAACACATTTAAAAAATTAATTTAAAAAAACTTTGTAATTGTGTTGGTCAAGAGCACCAGAGTCAGCCCTGGCTGGTGTGGCTCAGGGAATTTAGTGCCAGTCTGTGAACTAAAGAGTCAGTTCGATTCCCAGTCAGGACACAGGCCTGGGTCGTGTGCCAGGCCTCCAGTAGGAGGTGAGTGAGAGGCAACCACACATTGATGTTTCTCCCCCTCCCTTCCTTCCCTCTCTCTAAAAATAAATGAATAAAATCTTTCTAAAAAGTACCAGGGCCACCAAATCAAACTGCTGCGCCAAATCCTGGTTCCTGTGCTCACTGCCTGTACCCCAGGTCCCATAAACACATGCAGCCTCAGTTTCCACACTGTAAGAAAGGGGCAAGTGAAAGCACATTCGTGCGTCTGTCCCGGGTTCCTGTGAAGGGTGAGTTGGGCGAAACTCTCAAATGCGTATCTAGGAAGAGTTGAATCACCTCCCCAATACCCTCATCATTACTATTGTGGTTACTGTTATCTTGCTACTTTGCATCTGAATTGCTACATGTCACCCTAAAGCCACAGACCCTTAGAGTCCCTTTCAGCCTCTCTAGCGATGAAGCCAAGTCTCTAGCTGGGGTCCCAGGATGTACAGTTCTGCATGTGAGCCAGTGTGGCCAGTGAGACGTGATGACAGACACAGATACTGAGCCATGTCAATGGAAGGGAGACACACAGCTCTGACTGCTACATCAAAGGCCTCGTCCAATAAATCCCAAATGCATACACACACGCTTATTTTATTATAAACAGTCTGTTTGCCCACTCCTCAGAATCCAGTGCTCCAGCAGCGACTGATGGCCCACCTAACAAGCTTCACAAACAGGTATTATTTCACCCAGACGACAGGTAGCTGCCTCACCAGCACATGAGACACCCGGGGAAAGGGGAGCAGCACAGTGCAACTTGCTCTCTCCAGCTGCGCCCCCAGTAAGAGCAGCAAGAAACGCCTCCCAGGGTCCCTCCCTGAGACCCTGGCTGCCCGGGATGAGGGTCAGACATTGCTGCATCCCGAGGTGCCACGACAATGCCGACAATGCCGACAATGCCGCCAAAACCACAGCCCGGGTAAGCCAAGCACTGCCCACTCTGTGCTTTGCACCCACAGGTGTGAAGGAAATAGGTAAGATTTCCTTTTCCATGACTAGTAACCTTTTTTTAAAAAGCTTAACAATGACACTAATTACTTAAACAAAGGATCAAAGAAGTCAGCTGTTCCCACTGCTCAGTTCCCAGTAAGACTTCCATTAGCAAAAATTAAAGTCGGCTTCCCCCCTTCTTGGCAACCATTCAAAGCAACTTTGGCTGCTGTGCACCATGGCTGTCACAGAAGCTTCCCAGAGCAAAGAGCTATCATTCGACAAAGATTACATTTAATTAAAATAAAAGATTAAGTGTTTGATAACAGGATGTATCACATACCATATTATTTTCAACATAAAAAAAACTGCTAACGTGGAATCCTTCAACATAAAGGTAAATTTATAAACATTGATAATTTCCTTTTCACTCGCCTTGGGAATGACTGTGGTTTTACCACTTGTGTCCTTGCTCAGTCTGGACTTTCCTGTGCCCTTCCCTGTGAAACTGAGTCTTTTCACCAAAAGACCCTGCATTTGCTTTCCTTTGACTGTCTGGGTTTACAGTGTTTAGATCTTCTAAACACTGTCACCTATCTTGTGCCATAGTTGTAGCTGGGTCTCCGCCATTTGTTTGACTGCGGCTCAAGATCTAACATTTTTCAAAAAGAGGAATTCCAATCTTTCCATTCTCAAACACGCAGCTATCCTGCGCCCACAGGGTATTTCTGGCCTGTGCCCCAGTGTGCCCCCTCCCGCCCCACCCACTGCACTGGAGCTCCTCATCTTTGACACCATGCAATTCCCTGGATAAAGGAGACTGAAGTTCTGTTACCAGCGAAACGAACTTTACGTTAGAGACATCCAAATTGTGTGGATTTGGTATAAGCTGCTTTCAAAAAGTACTACTCCATTATTAGGAATGTTTATGCCTAAAAAGAAGATTCTGTGTTCCATTGTGTCCGAAGCTTTCAAAGTGCAATTGTTCAATTTGCAAACTGCAATTGGTTAACCAAGCTAAACTTAATTAGCCCAGCGCTCCCCCGCCCGCACCAGACCCCAGTGTCTGATGTGCTCTGCGAGGCCTCCGAGCCGCCCGCAGCGGTCTAAGTGCCGCGATGAAAAGGCGGCCGGGCTCAGGTCTGGGAACTGAAATGAGCTGTTCTGAGTGGGGCTTTTCTTCCATTTTCTGAGGCTGCACCGCTCTGACCTTCTCCAGATCAATCCTTTGCGGATTAACATGTAAAGCAGTGTCGAATTAATTTCAGAAAGGGAATATGAGATCAGCCGAGGATCATACAAAACATCTAACTCCTAAATACACTAATGCTTCCAGCCATTCAATGAGAAACTGTCAATAAGGAAAAAAAAAGTCAGGAAGGGGGTGGCAGGGAGGATTTGAGGGCTGGAGAAATCTATCAGGCTAGTTAGCGCATTGCCTACTTCTGTGGCATGGCTAATGCATTCCTCCAGAAGTTAATCCTATTTCTAAAGACCTTCCCGCTAGGAGCGCATAGGCCGTGATGAATGAGAACAAAAATGCATTAAAATTCTCAACAACTTCACCAAAAGGCACACTATTAGATTCCGAGTGTCTACAATAAGACGGTTCATTAAAAGTGCAGGTCTGAAGGAATCCGCTTTTGTCCCTGCTCGCTGGGGAGAGGGGTCCAGTGTGCCGCTTGTGACACCTGCATACTCAATATTTTTACGCTGGGTTGTCCGAGTGATCGCACGAGGGACGCTGCCTGACACGGCACAGGAGGCCTTCCCACGAGCAAGCTTAAACACCGTTACTGTGCGCCCACCCTCGGGGACGCAGCTGGTGCCCTGGGCATGAGCCACACACCAGTCACTAAACCCACTTTTTAAAAATCAGACATGAAAGAGCACACGATTCCCCTGAAGATGCAGCCGTGTCTGAACACTTCTCTTTCGCTCCCATCGCACTTCGCGTGTCCTCAGTTAAGAGCTAATTTAGCCGTTTATCAAGACGGAGTCAGGGCTGAGCATTCGTACAGGCATTTGGTACAACTCTTCTTACAGGCAGAAATCTGTGAATATCTCTACAAGATAATTAATAGCAGCGGGTGTAATATTGACTGGAAATTACATCTTGATGAGTCAGTTTTACTTCTTGTCCACAGGCCTGGAGAAAGGCTGGGCTACTCTCAAGAATGACTGTGACGCATTAGACAGCAATGTCAGTTCTAACACCAGAAACCCCGAGAACAAAACACTGAGGGACTGCGGAACCCACGGGAAGCAGCAGGTGAGGGAGGCCCAAAGACAAGAAACACAGAGGAGGGACTCGAGCTCAAAACGGGAGGGGCCCCGCAGAGTGCTTGTCGAACGAACGAACGAACAGACCAAGCCAGACGTGGCCCCTGGGCTCAGCACATCGATACTGACCCAGGCGGCTCATGTTTTGCAAAGCTGGCCTCAGTGGAAGACGCGGGGGCAGCAGAGGGTGCCCTCTGAGCGGGAGGGGCGGGGGGGAGGTGTGGAGGGGTGGTCGCGTCTGCTCTGACTTTCCCCACTTCCGAGCTCACCATGTGCGGCAGTTGCTGTTTGGTCCGAATCAAACACTGCGCTGCACGGATTTGGAAATGAGAGTCATTCCCTCCGACCTCTCAATTTCTCATCAGCACCTATCACTTCTCTGTGATTTAACCAAACCCACTGTAACCGTTTACCGGTCCAAACCACATTGCATCTGAGTGTAATGATCATGGTAACAACACTGGTCAGACCACTCACGGAGAGCTTCTGACACAGCACCCACTTCACACACAGGATCGATAACTTACACAGTCCTTCGGGGAGGTGGCATCTCCGTTTTCCAGATAAAACGCCTGATGCTCGGAGAGGGCAAGTTGGCTGTTAAACCTCACACAGCAAGCAGGCACCAGAGACAGGACAGAACTGGGCCCTGTCAGACCAAACTCCAAGCTCATTCCACTTCTAAAGAAAAGACCCGACCATTGTAGAAGCATTAAATGTGGAGCAGCAGAACTTTTAAAAGCCACACGTAACCCCAGCCTCTCACGTGTACCTGCCATCCACCACCCCTTACGTCGCACTCTCCGACGGCTACTTCTGGGTCTGAGCGACCTTTGTCTTTCAGAGAGAGGCCGCCAAAGGCCCAGGAACCAGAGGCAGCCCACGGCGCTGCCCAGTGAAGGAGGGAGGAGGGCCAGGACACATACGACCCAGGACGTGTGGCATGATGAGTGAAGACTGGCAGGGACACGGTGGCCGGACTGGGGCCAGCCCTGGTGCCTGGACGTGAGGGCGCTCTAGCAAGTGTGTCAAAGGACAAACCCACGGTCACCCAGGAAGGCACGACCCCCACGTGAGAAAGGGCGAGACAAACCCGGCACTCGCTGCACAGCACGGAGGACTGTGAAAGGAGGTGCAGCCCAGCTGGGCGACGGCAGTGTCATTTCCCTCGGCTCTCACTGCACCTTGGGAAGGTGGGCCCGTGAAGGGTGGCTGGACACTGCGCCTGGAGTTGTTCCTTCGGCAGATTTGCCGTAATTTCCATGCTCCTGCCACCTGCCTGCCTTCTGTGACCGGCAGGACCCCCGAGGATTAGGAAGAACAGAGAGAACCGTGTTTCAGTGGTTTTGTGGAACCGCGCAGAGAAGGCAGAAAAGTGAGTGACTTAAGCTGCTAAGACGTTCTCTCACTCACTCACTCATTCGTTCGGTTAACTGGCACCCTCGGCATAGCCCTGGCCTCACACGCACCAGAAAATAGCAGTTGGGAGGCGTGGCCTTTGCCACTCCGCAGAACCCTGCCCCACAAATCTCCTGTTCTGTATTTTGCTGTGACAGTGATCTCAACGTTATAGTTTAAAATGGGGTGTCAGTACTTCCCCTGTCCAGGTGTTCACACTGTCACCTCCTGGGTACCTCAGGAATGTCCTATATGGTATTTAAGCATTTGTTTAAAGAAAAAAAACCCTTAATGTTTCATCTGAATAGACTGCAGATATGCTAAGTTGTTGAATTTTTTCAAATTTTTTTTGTTTATTTTTAGAGAGAGGGGAAGGGGAGGAGTAAGAGAGGGAGAGAAAGATCAATGTGTGAGAGAAACATGGGATGCCTCTCACACACCCCCAACTGGGGACTCGGCCCGCAACCCAGGCTTGTGCCCTGACTGGGAATTGAACTGGCAACCTTTTGGATCGCAGGGTGGCTTCTCAGTCCACTGAGCCACATCAGCCAGGGCACTTGCTGCTAAGCTTTTAGTACAAGAGTCAGTGATTATCCTAAAACTGACAGTAGTTTTAAGATAG
Organism: Tonatia bakeri; assembly: GCA_004024845.1. Lineage (NCBI taxonomy): Eukaryota > Metazoa > Chordata > Mammalia > Chiroptera > Phyllostomidae > Tonatia > Tonatia bakeri. Next base: position 11,333 of record PVIA01006312.1, on the reverse strand, counting down.
AAAGTCTGGGCTATAAGATACAGAAGAGAGAAGAATGAAAATGTATTCTTTGGCATGAGAACTGTGGCCAAAGTGAAGGGAAGAGAAGCGAGGGGAGACGGAGGCGGAGGAGGGGTGGAGGGCGAGGAGGGAGGAGGGGACGAGAGGAGAAGCTGGCGGGGTGGGGTGCGGGGGTGAGGGGGTGGAGGCCCCCCTGGTACAAGCGCAAGAACAGCAGGCGGCCTCCCTGGCGGAGCTGAGAGCTGAAGCCTGCCCCATCGTCTCACCTTCCCACATGCGCCTGGCAGGCCCTGGACCAGTGATTGAGGTGACTGCTGGCGGCACCTTCTTAAAATTTGTATTTAATGGTTTTAGAGGGGGGGAGGGGGAGAGAGAGAAGCATCGGTTTGCTGTTCCACTTATTTCTGCATTCGTTGGCTGATTCCTGCCTGGGCCCCGACCCGGGGATGGAGCCAACACGACCTTGGCGCATGGGGACAACGCCCCCCGAGCCACCCTGTCAGGGCCTCCTCGTGAGCACGGTGTGGTGGTGAAGGGCCAGTCCTCACCAAACGGGTGAAGCACCCTTCACACAGCATATCCATCTGACCTACGGGGTTTTTAAAAATAACATTCTGATTTTGGAATAATTTTACCTTTACACTGTTTGGATGCTATGGCGATGGCAGTGTTTCTTTGTGATGGGCTGAGTGCTGGCAGTGGCCACCACACACACACACACACACACACACACACACACACATGTGAGGGCAGATATCGTACCTAGAACACCCGTACCACGAATATCACTTCTCTCGGACTTCAAAAGTACAGTTATGCAGGCCAAGCATCCATGCTAGAAAGTGCTCAGAAAACGGAACAGCAAGAACAGGACAAGATCTAACTATTTACGTTTAGTCACAGCAGTGTAATGATTAAAAATAAAGATAACTAAAAATATAAACTACCAATAAAAGTAACATTTAATGCAGAGTACGGTTAAAGGAAGTGAAAACAGCCAGGTAGAAGTTAATATATCTCACTGGGCTTACTTGTGCTACAGAGGTCAGGGCACAACCACAGGCTTTCCTGACCTGTGATCCTGGGCTTCTCTATTTCTTTTTAGGCTTTGCCACACCCAACATGGCCGACAACAGCTCTTTCGTCTAATCTAAGACCCCACTGACCACAGTGCCTCGCCGATTTCAGAAGTGCTAAAATGTGCTTTAGAGCTGGTGCAACAGTAATCAAATGAAACCCAATCCAACCAGGACTATGTTTCCTATTTGTTTGGATAACGATGTGCAATGCCAGACAGAGTGGTAACTAGATGAGTATTTGCAGAATCGATGGATGGTCCAGCGGTGTCCAACCTTTTGGCATCTCTGGGCCACACTGGAAGAAGAGCCGTCCTGGACCACACATTAAACACACAAATGCTAACAAACACCGATAAGCAAAAAAAATAAAGATTTTAAGTAAGTTTACGATTCTGTGCTGGGCCACACTCGCAGCCGTCCTGGCCTGCCCTGCAGCACAGCCATGCGCGTGCACACACGCCATCTCCCCGCCCCCCTGCAGAGACAGAGAAAGCAGCGTGCACACACATCCTGTGCACCCGAAGGTGGAAAGGGGACGCCGGCCGGCAGTTGTCAAGGCTGAGTTCTCACATACACACGCTGTAGGTCCACAGTGCGCGAGAGCATTCAGTGAGTCTTCTGAGTCCCTGAAGGAGGTTAACAGATCAGTGTCTCACGCTCCCACGGAAGTTATGGATAGGTGAAGAGCATCCGTAACGACTGCTCCTTACAAGGCAGGAGGTGGCAGGGGGTCACAGGCACAGGCAGGTGCAGAGGGGAGAGAAGATGGTGTGTCAGCGAACTGCAAGCAATCCCACGTGAACAGATGAGCGTGGCATCCTGCCAGGGCGTCCAACTGTGCACGGCCGGCCACTGCAGCCACGGCCCAGAGAAAAGGCGGGCACGGACGAGTCCAACACACCTCTGCTGTAATTTTTAGCCAGAAGGCAGCATGCCAACACTGGAACACGTTTTTCTTATAAAATTTGGTGAAAAATAAGAAACACAAAATTCTGTCCACACTAAAATTATAACTCTATGAAACGGTTTTTGCTTCTAGTCTTGGCCTGGAACAGCCTTTGGAAAAATGAAAATAACTGATATATTGACTTAGTGTGATAATGGAATTTTTTTCTTTTATGTATTTTCATTACACTATAGTTTGTGCAATAAATATGAAACATTACAAATTTAATCAACCAGGATCTCTAAGGACTGGTCTAGCTCAACGCTTCTGAAATTATGAGTCCCAGAAAGTCTCCAAAATGGATGTTTCCCAATAATATTAATTTAGTAACTAATATCACTGTCAATCATCATTACTGCCAGAATTTATTGAGTAATTAGGCCCCGGCTGGGCTGGGTGAGCACTTTGTATGCATTATTACCTTTAAGCCTAATTTCGAGTAAGGTGAAGTGCTACCATACCTTTGTTTTACAGGTAAGATGACTACAGCTTAGATTTAGAGAGAACCAGTAACTTACAGCTAATGAACGCAAGTGCTTCCATCCCAACGCTGGTGTTGTGGTGCGGCTGAAAGCTCTTATCCGCTGTATCATGCAACCCGAAGTCCGGGGAGGGCACCTGGGCGAGGCTGCCCTTTGACCGGCCTCCTCCGCTAGAGCCGAGATTAGCACGGCGTGGCGTGGCGTGGTGTGTGTGCACCGCGGCGTGGTGGTCGCACGTGGTGTAGGACAGTCTACACGGCAGGACTTTCAAAACTCCGCTGTCAAAGGCCATCAGAGCCCATCTGAAGTCCGAGTGGAGACGTTCCACGTGCCGCAGAAGGAGCTTGGTAAAGGGAGGTGGGAGCCCCCAGCCACAGTCCGGGCTCGTGCTGATTCTCCAGGGTGGGCATGTGTGGGATGGTGTCCCCCACCTCCATAAACCCGTTAGAGTCCTCAACCCCAGCACCTCAGGAATGCAACCTTACTTGGAAGGAGGACTTTACAGAGGTAAGTTAAAATGAGACCAGTGGAAGGGACTGAGTCCAAGATCAGCGGTGTCCTTATGAAAAAGAGACAGCTGGACACAGAGTCAGACACACAGAGGGAAGACGAAGGGAGGAGGAGGGAGAAGGGGGTCATGTGATTGGAGTGATGACGCTCCCAGCACAGGAACGCCCAGGACAGCCAGCAACCCCAGAAGCTGTAAGAAGCAAGGAAGCATTCTTCCCTGGAGCCTTCAGAGGGCACCTGGCTGAGCTCATACCCTGATTTCACACGTCTGATCTCCAGAACTGGGAAAATACATCTGTTGTTTTAAGATCAAAAAACCCCCAACCCATTAATTAGCCATTATAAACTCTTAACTGACTAGATTTCAAATACCTTTAGATTTGAATAAAAAAACTCGTGACAACCAATTCTCTAAGGCTGGTTTGGCTCTGACGTGTGCACGCACACGCACATCTGCCTATATATTGCTGAGTGGCTTTAAAAACATGCACTTCACTTGTTCCCCAAAGCAACCAGACTTTTTAATGCAGTTAAAATGCAGGGGGTGGTCTGGCTCTACCAGTGCTGCTGGGATCTCGTAGCGTCCCCAGGTGCCTCCAGCTCCAGGGCTCCGTCATTGTAGGAGACAGCCGGCATGACCGACAGCCCGGACCCGTGGTCCGGGCATGCGCAGACCGCTCACCAGCCCAGCCCGGTGGTCCGGGCATGCGCAGACCGCTCACCAGCCCAGACCGGTGGTCCGGGCATGCGCAGACCGCTCACGTAACATCTGCGGCACCAGAGCACAGCTCCGGGGATGTGGCTACCAGGGAGCAAGTGGCAACCTGGGAATCAGAACTATTTCAAGGATAATAGATGCCCGCTGATGAAACAGGGCTTTAAACAACGAAGGCAGAAGGAGAAATCTGGTGTTCTGCCAACCCCTACCTTGGGGGGCTGTGAGGACAAAGACAGGGATGGTAAATTGAGGGTATCCTTTCCAAAAACTGAGGGCTGGAAATACCCAGGAGACAGAGAGAGTGTTTTTCACACTTGGTACAAGGAGTTTGAATATAACGTGACGTAAAAGTAATAGGAAAAATTTAAGACTCCCCTCAACTTCCATTCTGTGGAGTATGATTTTAAGGTAAGAGTGATGATGGAAAATTGATTTAAAAAAACCATGATTCTGCATTATACTGCACACCTCATGAAATGTCTCTGCTCAAGCCTAGATGAATTTCAGTTCTTTTAAGCCAACATTTAAATTATATAATCACCTTACATTATCATTGATTTCAGTATTTTTTCGAGTGAATGAACCTTTTAATCCCCACCTCCACCCTGGCCCATTCCTCACTTTTTCACCTGCCGAGAGCTCCAGGAGTGACAGTTCCCGTCCGCGGGGCTGGCCCCGTGACAGAGAGCTTTTTCCTTGTCAGTCTCTAACACTGGGTGTCTGCTTTTGTTCTTAATTCCTTCATTTTCCATTCTATTATGTTGCTCGTGGGTTGTTTTTTTTCCAAGCGTGAATACATTAATGGTATGTGCCAAACACCAATTTTAACTTTTCCAGTGACAAGTCAATCCCATCGAGTTTATTTGTGAGTTGGCATGAAAATATTCGTAAAATGCGGCTGAAGAATACACACGTCATCGGATCTAACGTGTACTGACTGCGGGACAAAGGGAGTGTGGGTGCTCGGAGAGGGCCTCGGAAGGAAGACGCATTCCGGGCGTGTGAGGGCCCCGTTCCGATGAGGCTGCAAGGGCCACAGCGAGCAGGCACATGAAAGGGTCCTCTGTGGGTGGGAGATGAAAGGAGGCGCTGGGCCATGTTTGCGGGAGAAGAAACACAGGAAGTGATCGATCTCCGGTGCCTAAGTGACGGCTCTTTAAACAGAAGAGAAGCTTGGATGTGGTCCAGGGTCTGAGGGAAGGCCTCTGCGGCACTCTGCAGAGAAACGGCCTCAGCAGAGGGGCGGGGAGGAAAGTAAAGGTTCCAGAGGTAAGAGGCCCACGGGAAGGGCCTTTTCTGCAGATGCTCTTCGGGGCCAAGACGAGAAGCTGGAAGGGGAAGAAGGGCTTGATCGCTCAAGGACAAGCAGGCAAGTGGGACGGACTAAATATAGCCACTTGGAATACGCCCCACCTGTTTTTCCCTGAAGACCAAGCCAAAGCTGTCCTCCTCTATGAAGACTCTGCGGACCCCCAGGGGTAGTTAAGGAAGACTGACACCCAGGTCCTTCCCACTTCCCTCTGGGATGCCTTTGTTCCCTGTTGAGATGAAAAAATTAAAAATGGCATTCCCAAACACCCTACGCGTGAGGCTTTGGAGGCAACTGACACAGGCTTCCCAGTGAGATGCACTCACATGAGACTCGGAAGAAGGAGAGAGGCAGAGACGCCCTCCTGCTGCTTTGGCTGTTGTGTGTCTCCAGTCCCCAGCCTGGTGGGGGCAGCCAGATCAAGCATCCCAAGGCCACATGTTTCCCACCAGCTGTGAGCAGGTGCAGTGGCGGTGGGAGCCTGACCCCGGCCTCAGCTTCAAGGGGTGCCCCTAGTTCCAGTAGAACACGTGCCTCGCCCCTTCCTCAGCAACGGGCTCCTTCGGAGGCTATTTCCTAGGCCGCTCTTGGAGCTCACCTGGAGTGCTGCCTCACTGATCTCTGGGGCACCCAACCCCCCTGCCGCGTTCAACCCCTTCCCACTCAGAACGCCCGGAACCAAGCCTTCCCACCCCTCCAACTCACACGAGGAAAACTGCAAAGGTCTACTGTGTGGCAATTTCTAGAACAGCTACATCAAGGTGCACGTCGTGCCATGTACTGAGAACTTTTCACAACACTGCAAATGAAACATGTAACCTCGTTACTCCTGTTTCACAAATGAAGAAGCTTGCCCAAGTTCACAGAGTTAGCAATGGAACTGGATGCCATTGTGTTCCGCTGCCTCCCTGTAGAAGTTTAGAAAGTGACTACAGAAATAATATTTAAGTGAAAAAGGGGGAGGAAATGGAAGTGATGCAAGGCCCAGTGTTGGCTTAGTAAGTGTAAGGATGGTCTGGGCATGTTTATAGACAAAAGGAATAAAGAAGAGCGGGAAAAGAACAGTCAAATGTGTGGAGAAGAAGAGTGTGAACAGCAGACGGGATGAGCTGGACCAGCGGGAGGCAGGTGATGGGCAGAGGGGACGCCCGTCACCCAGGAGACCCCCAGAGACGCGGGAGAACACAGACGGCGGCGGGCGGGCTGGGGGACGGAGCTGCCCGGGGAATCCGTGAGGAGCTGGGACGGGGAGTCTGTTTCGAGGGTTAAATAATTCCCATGGCAGAAAGAAACTCAGTGATGAGTACTTCTCTAGTTTCCCCATGTTTTGAGCACTGAGGAAAAGATACTAAATTTACTGTTTCAGCTGGTGGAGGTCTGCTCCAGCAGGTTCAGAGGGAACTGAGTAACACCAGGTATCAGGACGGAGCATGTCAACAAGGAGGTAAAACATTGCTGCCAGGCCTGAGGTTTTTAAAAGAATATTCACACTTGCATCTCCCAAGAGTGCAGTACTCGGCACATGGGCGGCCCTCTGTCCGTGGACCGAATGAACGGTTCTGTTTCACTGGAACGTCAGGGGACATGCCGAATACAGCTCCGCTCCAGGGGACGCCTGTTCTTTCCTTCGCTTTCCCTTTTCACAGGGACAACGGCCTGCTCAGTAATTCGTTTTTTTTCCTGACTATAGCATATATAACATACCACCATATTTTCACTAACAGCAAAACAATTCACATTAGAAGGTGTTCTTCCATCTACCAGAATTAATTTTTTAAGTGGATAAGCAATTAAAGATGCCAAGTAGATTAAAATTGATCCCTAGCATAAAAGTTGCGATCAATAAAAAACAATCTGTAAATTTGATTGCACAAATCCTTTTTACTTAAGTCCACCAGAAGCCTACTTTTCAGGATCACACCTTTGATCTCACTTACTGGAAAAGAAAATGTAATAAAAATATTGCTGCAGAACTTAGTTTTCAGCAAATGACAATACACCTATTTTAAAATTTTGCACCACTCATGGAAGACAGATGGGTGATTATCAGACCAGACTGTTGCTAATCATGGAAAATGTGTAATTAAAAAGACCCTTGAGATCAAGCCAAACTCCTAAACTAGTATATTAAAAAATGCTCCAGAAAAAAAAATGCAGTGTGCTTTATTTAACTGGTTTCAACAGCCCCTCACTGGTTTTCAGTTTGGCAACTTCATGCACTGTCCCAGCTTGCTGTATGGGGAATTAACGGACTCACCCATCACCCGTCCCTTCTCCCCACTTCCTGTGGCCGCCATTTCCACTGAGCTGTGCAACTTCGGGTCCCAAACCAAAAACCCCGCTGCTGTTTTACCTGCCAGCCGAGCTGCCTTGCTGCTCAGTCTGGGGACAAGCTCATCCTGTTACTCTTCAATCCACTTCTCTTCCGTCCCTCCTCCCACCGCTGTCACCCACTGCGTTACCAACTCTGAGGACATTTACACCCGGTCCACCAACAACAGTCCTCTTGCGTTATTTGTCTATAGCAGCGGTCCCCAACCTTAATGGCACCAGGGACCAGTTTCACTGAAGACCATTTTTTCATGGACTGGGTGGTGGGGATGTTTTTGGGACGATTCAAGCTCACCTCCTGCTGTGTGGCCTGGTTTCTAACAGGGACATGAACTAAGGGGTCAGGGACCCCTGGTCTATAGGGTCACTCTAAAAGTTGATACATATGTTGTGACACATGATTTACACTATTAACCACACAGATTTTATTCATTAGAAGCCAAACAGCACCCTAGGATATTTCCTTCTCAGTGAGTTCACTGTGCTGTTCAATGCAGAATGTGTCTAGTCAAAATAAAAGATACTCTTTTTTATTCCAACAAATACTGTTATATAGTGGGTTGAATGCTGCCCCTCCAAAAAATAATATATGCCCATGACCTACTCCCTGAAATCTGTGAATATTACCTTATTTGAAAAAGATGTTCCTTGAAGATTTAATTAAGGTAAGGGTCTTGTAATGAGATCACCCTGCATGACCCAGGGGGGCCCTAAATCAAATGATAAGTGTCCTCACAGTGGACAGAAGCAGAAAAGACACAGACACACAGGAGACGGAACAGACTGGAGAGAGGTGGCTGGGACCAAGGCCAGAAGCTGGAAGGGGCAAAGAAGCAGGTCGGACACTCCCCGGGAGGCCCAGAGGGAGAGCAGCCTGGACGACACATTGACTTTGACCTTCTGGCTTCCAGAGTTGCAAGAACGAACTTCTGTCGTTTTAAGGCACCAGCTTGTGGTCATTTGTCACTGCAGCCCTAGAAAACTAATGCACATAACTAGGGTTCCTGAGCTCTCAGTCACAGCACTGACACTAGCAGTTTCCGTTTTCTTCTGGAGATTCCCCCCCGGAGTGCTCTGTCCCCTTCCCCTCTGAAGGGGTTAACCCACGGGCCCTCTGTAATCATCCTCCAAAGACTCCCTTCACTGTTGTTACGGGTTGGACCCTTGGACCCACTGTTTCCCGAATCCTGTGTTTTCACAGTTCTCCGTTCTCTCTCTCATTCTGCTAGCACATGTCCGTAAGTAACTCCCTAACCAGGCGATGCATGAAGTTGACTCTCCGAGTCTCTGGGTGTCCCCAGACCTCTTTACCTATATTCAAATTTAATTGATGGTTTGGGTGGAAACATCATTCTAGACTTAAAATTACTCCTCCAAACTTTGGCGCTACTAATTCTCATTTCCTTGTAGATACCTGTATTTGTCCCTCTCTAGAGGTTGTTAGAATATTCTTTTTCCTTGGTCCCCTGAAATTTCACAGTGATGCGTCAAGGCTATTTATTTTTAATATATTTTATTGATTATGCTATTACAGTTGTTCCTCTCCCTTTTATTCCCCTCCACCCTGTACCCCCATTCCCACCAGCATTCCCCCACCTTAGTTCATGTCCATGGGTCATGCATTATTAAGTTCTTTGACTTCTCCATATCCTATACTATTCTTAACATTCCCTGTCTATTTTCTACCTACCATCTATGCTTCTTATTCCCTGTACCTTTTCCCCCATTCTCCCTCTTCCCTCTCCCCACTGATAACCCTCCATGTGATCTCCATTTCCCTGATTCTGTTCCTGTTCTAGTTGTTTGCTTAGTTTGTTTTTGTTTTTTAGGTTCAGTTGTTGACAGTTGTGAGTTTGTTGTCACTTGACTGTTCATATTTTTTGTCTTCTTTTTTCCTTCGGTAAGTCCTTTTAATATTTCATATAATAAGGGCTTGGTGATGATGAACTCCTTTAACTTGACCTTATCTGGGAAGCACTTGATTTGCCCTTCCATTCTAAATGATAGTTTTGCTGGATAGAGTGATCCTGGATGCAGGTCCTTGCCTCTTATGACTTTGAATACTTCTTTCCAGCCCCTTCTTGTCTGTAAGGTTTCTTTTGAGAAATCAGCTCATAGTCTTATGGGCATTCCTTTGTAGGTAAGTCTCTCCTTTTCTCTTGTTGCTTTCTTAAAAGAAAGCAGATAAGCAGAGCTTTCTCTCCTTATCTTTCATCTTGGGTAATGTAATTATGATGTGCCTTGGTGTGTGTTTCCTTGGGTCCAACTTCTTTGGGACTCTCTGAGTTTCCTGGACTTCCTGGAAGTCTATTTCCTTTGTCAGATTAGGGAAGTTCTCCTCCATTATGTTTTCAAATAAGTGTTCAATTTCTTGCTCTTCCTCTTCTTTTGGCTCCCCTATGATTCAGATGTTGGAACATTTAAAGTTGTCCCAGAGGTTCCTAAGCCTCTCCTCATTTTTTGGAATTCTTGTTTCTTCATTCTGTTCTGCTTGAGTTTTTATCTCTTCCTTCTGCTTCACACTATTGATGTGAGTTCCGGTTTCCTTCTCTCTACTGTTGGTTCCCTGTACATTTTCCTTTATTTTGCTTTTCTTAGCCTTCACTTCTTTCTCTATTTTGTGACCATACTCAACCAGTTCTGTGAGCATCCCGATGACCAGTGTTTTGAACTCTGCATCTGACAGGCTGCCTATCTCTTCTTTGCTTAGTTCTACTTTTGGAGCTTTAACCTATTCCTTCACTCAGGCCATATTTTTTGTCTCAGCACACCTGTCATGCCATAGTCAGAGGCAAAGCCTTAGACATTCCCCAGGGCGGGGCAACCCACTCACTCCGCTGTGGCGCTGTCTGTGGGGGACGGGTCTCAGAGGGAACAATGCCCCTTGCTCTGCTCTCCGTGGGTTTTCAGTCACCTCCCCCACTGCCCACAAGCAAACTGGGCCCTTCTGCTGCTGATTCCCGGGTGGGTGGGTTTGTGTACATTCTAGGATCCTGTGGGTTTCTCCAACGAACTCTTCTGTAAGGCTGGGAGTTTTTCCTGCCACCTTAACCCCCACAGATTTTACAGCTAGAGGTTTTGAGGCTTTATTTCCCCGCACTGGAACCCTGGGCTGTGTGGTCTGTCTCACTCCCCAGTTATTCCTCCCAGTTTATCTGCACACAAATGTGGGACCACTGGACCCACCAGCGACCGCCTTGCAGCACACCCTCTCCACCCCGGGCCTGTCTCTGTCCTCCTACCAGTCTGGATGAATGCTGCTTCTTTATCTCCTTGGTGGTCTGACTTCCGCATACCAATTTTCTGGCAGTTCTGGTTCTTTTTTTTATCTTTATACTTCTCCTTTTCATTGAGGGAGGAGACAAAGTGTATCTACCTTCGCCTCCATCTTGGCCAGAAGTTCAAGGCATGTCTTGTTACACATCCACTCCATTTGGACCCTGGCTGGTGTGGCTCAGTGGACTGAGCGCCAGCCTGCAAACCAAAGGGTCTCGGGTTCGATTCCCAGTCAGGGCACATGCCTGGGTTGCAGGCCAGGTCCCCAGTAGGGTGTGCAAGAGGCAACTGATTGATGTTTTTCTCCCTCCCTTTCTCCCTCCCTTCCCCTCTATAAAAAGTCTTTAAAAATAAAAATCCACTCTGTGTGGCCCTACACCGGGCCTTCCAACATGAAGAGGCGTGTCTCCGGACTGGAATCTCAGCAGCCACACAGCTCACGTGCCAGAGGCACAGGGGGCACGGAACCCCCACAAAGGCGGCCTTTCGGAGCCGGGAGACAGAAAAAGGTCTGCTTCAGACACTGACTGTACGCAGATACCGACACTGAGTGAAGGAAAACATGACCTGGAAACACCACCCAGGCCGGAGAGGGATACATCAGACAGCACGACGGGAAAGGCTCCAAAGAAAGAAAGTGGCACCGGATCAAAAAATGCCGGCACCAGCATCACCACGGAAA
>PVIA01006311.1:0-99413 GCA_004024845.1 Tonatia bakeri | reverse complement strand
ATAAGTAGCATAGACAGTAGGGAGAAAATAGACAGGGGGAGGGTAGGAATAGTATGGGACATGTAGACACTAAAGAACTTATGACACATGGACATGAACTAAAGGGGGGAATGAGGGTGGGAGGGGATGGGCAGGGTGGTGGGGAGTGAGGGGGGAAAATGGGCCAACTGTAGTTGCATAATCAATAAAATAAAGAATTTAAAAAAAAAAGAAAAAATAATGAAAGAAAACTTCCCTAATTTGGTGAGGAAAATAGACATACAAGGCCAGGAAGCACAGAGTCCCAAACAAGTTGGACACAAAGAGGACCACACCAAGACACATCGTAATTAAAATGCCAAAGGTTAAAGATAAAGAATCTTAAAAGCAGCAAGAATAAAGAAAAGAATTGCCTACAAAAGAGTTCCCATAAGACCGTCAGCTGATTTCTCAAAAGAAAATTTTCAGACAAGAAGAGACTAGCAGGACATATTCAAAGTGATGGAAAGCAAGGACCTACAACCTAGATTACTCTATCCAGCAAAGCTATCATTTAGAATGGAAGGGCAGATAAAGTGTTTCCCAGACAAGGTAAAGTTAAATGAGTTCATCATTACCAAGCCATTATTACAATAAAATGTTAAGGACACTTACCTAAGAAAAAAATGAAAATCAAAACCATGAACATTAAAATGGCAACAAAGTCACAATTATCAACAACTGAATCTAAAAACCAAACTAAGCAAACTACCAGAACAGGAACAGAATAATAGATATAGAGATCATTTGGAGGGTTATCAGTTGGAACAGGGAAGGGAGAGGATGAGGGGAAGGGTGTAGGGATTATGAAGCATAATTGGAGGTACAAAACAGATAGAGGGATGTTAAGAATAATATAGGAGATGGAGAAGCCAAAGAAGTCACATGTATGACCCATGGACATGAACTAAGTGTGGATGTATTGCTGAAGGGAATGGAGGTACAGGGTGGAGGGGGCAAAGGGAGAAAAATTGGTACTACTGTAATAGGATAATCAATAAAATATATTTTAAAAAAAGAAAAATAACTAACCTATGGGGAAACTGCATCTTCATTACCTCAAATGTGTAATTTGAATCTAAATGTTTCTATGATTGAAAACAACTATACTCTTTCCAACAGATGATGGAACCGAATTAACAGGGAAATATTTAGTTAACAATGTTTAATTAAATTATTCATTGACAAAAAAATCAATAAAATGGGATAAATTTTAGCTAGACTAAGCAAGATAAAAAGAGAAAAGACTCAAATTACTAGAATCAGAAATGAGAGAACACCTCACTTCTGACCTTAGTGAAATAAAAAGGATCTGTATACTGTAAGTAAATTGTATGCCAATAAATTAGAAAACTTTGGTAAGATGAACATATTTCTAGAAAGATGCAACTTGTTAAAACTGACTTAAGAATATATAGTCTCACTAGGTGGGTAAAAAGTAAAGAGGCTGAGTTAAAAACTGCCCCAAAGAATTGCTCAGCTCAGATGATGTCACTGCTGACTTCGACTAACATCTAAAGAAGAATAAATACCAGCTCTTCAAAAACCCAAAAAAATAAAAGAGGGAACACTTCCCAACTCATGGTATGATGCCAATATTACCTTGATACAAAAGCAAAGACATCATAAGAAAATAAAATTATAAATCAATATAGATTACAAATATGTACATAAAAATCCACAACAAAATACTGGCAAATTGAATCCAGAAATATATAGAAAGAATTATATACCATGACTAACTGGGACTTATCCCAGAAATACAAGATTGGTTTAACATCCAAAAATGTATGAATGTAATAAATCATTTTAATAAAAAACAAAATCACATGATCATCCCAATAGATGCAGGAAAAGCATTTGACAAAAATCCAATTCTATTTCATGATAACACTCAACAAAATAAATATAGAAAGGGATGTCTTCAACTTGATAAAAAAAAAAAACCTCACAGCCTATGTCACAATGATGAATGACTGATTGTTCTCCTACTATCAGAAACAATACAAAGATGTTCACCCTTGCCACTCCTAGTCAACACTGTAATGGAGATTGTAGCCAGGGTAATTAGGCAAGAAAAAGAAATTAAAAGCCTCTAGATTTTAAAGGAACAATTACAACTATTGCTATTTGCAGATTACATGATATTGGATATAGAAAACCCTAAGTAATCCACTAAAAAATTATTAAAACTAGTAATCCAGTTCAGCAAAGTCATAGGATATAAGATCAATATGCAAAATAAAATCGCATTTCTATACACCTTCAATGAACAATCCACAAATAAAATTAATAAACAATTTGATTTACAACATCAAAAAGAAAAAAGAAATAAAATACACAAAAGAAGTATAAAATTTATACCCTGAAAACTATACAATACTGTTAAAAAATTAAAGATCTAAATAAATGAAAAACATTTATATTTAGGGGTTATAAGACTTAAAATTGTTAAGGTTGCAATACCCCCAATTAAATCTACAGATTCAATGCAGTCGCTATTAGAATCTCAGGTTACTTCTTTTTAGAAATTGGGAAGTGGATTCCAAAATTCATATGGAATTGCAATTGCAGAGGACCCAGAATAGTCAAAACAATATGAGAGGGAAAAAAGTAGAACTCACATGTCCTGGTTTCAAAATTTGCTACAAAGCAACAGTAATCAAGAAAGGGTAGTACCAGTACAGGATACAGACATACAAGTCAACAGAACAGAACTGGGAATCCAGAAATAAAACCATGTGTCTATGGTCAGTTGATTTTCAATGAATGTACCAAGACTTATTACTTATTTATCAACAGGTAAATAAAAGTCTTTCCAGGAATAATTCTGGGATAACTAGATAGCCACAAGCAAAAGAATGAGGTCTGCCCTCTGACCCTTACCTCAAATCATATGTAAAAGTTAACTGAAAATTGATCAAACACTTAAATATAAGAGCTAAAACTATAAAACTCTTAGAAAGGAACGGCAGTATGTCTTCATGACATCAGATTTGGCAAAAGATTCTTAGATATGATACCAGCAGCATGAGTAACAAAAGAAAAAATAGATCATTTGACTTTGCAATATTGAAAACTGTTGCACTTTAAAGGACACAATCAAGAAAGTGAAAACAAACCCATAGGATGGGAGAAAATACTTGTAAATCATATACTGACAAAGAATTTTCATACAGAATATGTAAAGGACTCTTACAACCCAATAATAAAAAGACAAATTGCCAATTTAAAAGTGAGGAAAACATACGAATAGATATTTTCCAAGAAATATATACAAACAGCCAAAAAACACATGACAATACACTAAGCATAAATAATCATTAGGGAAATACAAATCACAACCATGAGGAGATACCAATCCATACCCAATAGGGTGAGTAGAATCAAAAAGTCATCAATAAATCAAACAGCAAGTATTGTGGAGAAAAGGGAACCCTTGTGCACTGTTGGTGGGAATGCTGATTGGTGCAGTCACTGTGGAAAGCAGTATAGTATTATGTCAAAAAGTTAAAAATGGAACTGCCTTATCACTTAGTGATTCAACTTCTGGGAATATATCTGAAGAAACCTGAAACTCTAATTCAAAAGAATATAGGGACCCCCATATTCATTGCAGCAATATTTTCAATAGCCAAGACTTGGAAGCAGCCCAAGTGTCCATCAGTAGATGAGTAGATTAAAAAACTGTGGTACATGTCATAACAGAATACTAATCAGCTATAAAAAAGAAGGAAATCTTACCTTTTGTGACAGCATGGATGGACCTGGAGAATATTATGCTAAGTGAAATAAGCCAGTCAAGAAAGACAAGTACCATATGATTTCACTCATAGGTGGAATCTAATGAACAAAATAAACTAACAAACAAAATAGAAACAAACTCATAGATACAGAGAACAGACTGACAGGTGTCAGAGGGGAGTGGGGGTTGGGGAGCTAGGTAAAAAGGTGAAGAGATTAAGTACAAAAAAAAAGCCAGAGAATAACAGGTATTGATGAGGATGTGGAGAAATCAGGACCCTCAAAACATCGGCTGGAGCCCTGGCTGGTGTGGCTTCAATGGATTTGAGTGCCAGCCTGCAAATCAAAGGGTCACTGGTTCCATTCCCAGTCAGGGCATATGCCTGGGTCACTGGCCAGGTCCCCAGTAGGGGGCGCACAAGAAGCAACCACACATTGATATTTGCCTCCTTCTTTCTCCCTCTCTAAAAATAAATAAAATATATATTTTTTTAAATTGGCTGGAAATGAAAAATAGCATAGCCATTTTGGAAATAGTCTTACATGATTAAACATAAAGTTACCATATAATCTAGCAATTTCACCTTTAGGTATATATTCAAGAGGCAAAATGAAATCACATGCCCACACAAAAACTTACATGTCAACATTTATAACAGCATAACTCACAAAAGCCAAAAGGTGGAACAACCCAAATGTCCATCAACTAGGGAATGCATAAACAAAATCTGGTAAAACCATGCAGTGAAATATTCAGTCATAAAAAAAGGAGTGAAGTAATGATGCATGGTACAACATAGAAGAACCTTGAAACCATGATGCTAAATGAAAAAGGGCAATACAAAATTCTACATAGTTTATGATTCCCTTTATAGGAAATGTCCAAAATAAGAAAATACAGAGACAGAAAGATTAGTGGTTACTTAGGTCTGGGAGATTTGGGGACTAGGGGGTTGTAATAGGTAAAGAGCATAGGGTCCCTTTCTGAGGTATTAAAAATGTTCTAAAATCAACTGTGGTGATGGTTGCACACATCTGTGAATACATTAAAAACTAGTGAACTATAATATTTTCAATGGGTAATTATATGGCATGTGAATTATACCTCAATAAAGCTATTAAAAATTATTGTTTTAGAAAATTAGACCAACATGGATGAAATATTATGAGGAAAGATGGTGTCAAATATATCCAATTGCAACTGTATTAATTAATGTTTTAATTAATGGTTCCAAAATATACGTACATAAAAGATAAGAATGAAATAAGCCATACTGTTTCCTATAGGTGATATTCCTTCTTTTTTTACTGTCTGTGCTTTACAGTGACATTATTACAGTAATAATCAGGATAAAATTATAAAACCTAAAACAATCAGTTATAAATTTGTGGAAATACACACAGAAAGAGGACATGGGACCACATGCATTAGGCTCCTAAAGGCTTTTGCCCTCTGCCCTGAGGAATTTTGGGTTCAGTAAAGGAATAAGGAAAAGAGAGACACTAATCAACAAGTTGGAAGAGCCGACTTGAAGGTACAGGGACAAGTCCTCTCTGCACCCCCAACTCCACCCCTGCCCAAGGACAATTTAAAAGTATTCATCCATAGACTAAAATGCATACAGAATTTGTCTCTGATTCTGTTTGAATCCGTGGAAAGCTGAGTTACAAAAAACACCTGTGTCTGGGAAATCTGTCATGCACAGACCTGGAATATCTGCACACCCCAGAATTTAGAAATAAAAACAGAAATTCTATTGGCTACAAGTAAACTCTCTTAGGAGACACAACCTTGAAGCCTCAGAACCTGGAACCACAGAGTTCATTAGACTGCAGCTCACCCTGCGTAAAATTGAAGGTCCCAGCTCCATCAATGGTGCCAGCTGCGAAACTGTAGCCCAGTGCTGGTTTACATGTTTTTACCTAAAGGAAAGATTTGAAAAACAAAATGGAAACAAGGAAAGATAAAAAGAAACAGAAGTTAAATTTCCACTAATAATGAGATCAGCCCAGAGCTTTACCATTGTGGCATAAACAATGTGACTCAGCGACACTTACTGCGTGTGTGGAATTGAGCAAGACGGTAACATCCGTCATGTTCACCCACTGGTGAGCTGAAATCACTGGTCCAGTTAACTCCTGGGAGGCCAAGGAATACAGCTCCTAGAAAACGCACAGTGGCTAACTGTTAGGAGCAAAAAGCTAAAATGAGTACTATCCCTGTAACCAATAAGCCCCAATTTGTAAAAGGATCTATCAGCTGAGTTTGGTTTTTGCTGGCTGCTTAGAAATAGCCCCTGCCCACCTGAATCTCTCTACCAACTAACTGTTGCTTCCCTGACAATTGAAGTCCCTGGATAGCTGACTTGTGTCTATTCCCCCAAGATGAAAGAGTAGTGATACAGGATGTGGCACAAAAGGCCTCAGTCTCATTTGAAAGACAGTCAAAAAAATTTAAGATTAGAAGAGGGCCAAATTACTTTCTTTGCCAAAACAAGCACTTATCATCAGGCATTCTCAGAATCCTTGAGACCTCCGGCGGGGACTGCTGGGCCCTGAGGCTGGCTGGAAAGACTTCAGGCCCCACTTAATCTGCATAAGCTCCCCTAACACCCCACCCACTCTTTGATGATCCTTTTTTGTTCAATTTGGTCAATTTATGTGAGTCAAAACATGTTTCAAAATATTTGTTTGTGTTGATCTGTCATACAATAATAGCCAAATCCTGCTTCAGTACAAGTCCCTTTGCCTGACACACAACTCATTTCCACGCAGTCTCCATCCCTGTTTCAGCAGCCACCTGGGAGCTCTCAAGACAAGTGAGGCCAGCTGCAGCCTGCCTCCCCTGATCAGAGGGAGGTTGTGCCTTGCTGAAAAAAGAATGCAGAATGTGGGACAAACCTCTGTGGCTCCCAGGCCCTGAGAGGTAACAAAATTTCTGCGACCAAATTGTGTCACAGGTGCACTCCCTAAATAGAATCTGTTAATTGAGAGCAATCCACTGATAATACCAGAGTAATTAAAAAGAAACCACAGCAATTAGGGCTGGCTAGTGTCTGATGTTCTAAAAGGTGCTTTTGTTCTTCCTTAATTGCTCCTGAAACATTTTACAGCCCTTGGAACAAAATATTTACTTACACACAAACACTTAAGTTTGTGTACACAACGAAGGTATAAGTCAGCTATAAAAAGGAAGGGATTTAACTATCTTTATCAGAGATATCTCAGCTTTCCAGCTCACCCTTTGTCTTTTCAATTAAAAATCTGTCTCCATGAAAGCTGACACATAACATGGAACAAATGGAAGATAAAATTTAGGAGAGGGAGGAGGGTAGAGTAAATCATAGCAATCTCACTGCAGATGAGGTTCTAGAAAGTATTTGAATCCAAATTGCAAGAGGGTGAGCTGTGCTGCTCAGCTTTGCCACCTCGCTGAAGGAAAAGATAAGAAGTGGCTAAGTGATTCGGCAGGCAAAGCCCTGATGACTTCTGAGATTTTGGAAGTCTGGTCATGTCTGACAGCACAGGAATTGAAAACCCTACAGTCTGTGTACCATCCCACTGTCCGAAGTAACCACTCTGGCTGAAGTAAAATGTCTTCTTGATGACTTGGTTTTAATTGTACTTCCTGTGAGTGGTTGGACAGAGCATTCGGAGAGAATTCTGTGTGGCTTGTGAAAGCAACCTTCCTAACTGCCACATAGTAGCATCCAGTCTTCCAGAGCCCTTGGCGCAGCTAGAGCTCTTGTTGTCTTCCTTACAATTATTGACTTCCTAGTGAACAAAGTTGGTAGATTTTCAAGGACA
This sequence comes from Tonatia bakeri, assembly GCA_004024845.1. NCBI lineage: Eukaryota > Metazoa > Chordata > Mammalia > Chiroptera > Phyllostomidae > Tonatia > Tonatia bakeri. Next base: position 91,844 of record PVIA01006311.1, on the reverse strand, counting down.
GCTTAAATGAAGATGAAGGAAGCTGGGTGCCCAGCTCACCTTTGCTTTCTGGTACAGGGTCCGTCCTATGATCTGCGTGCTGTCGAGCATATCCTGCCCAGGCCCCATAGCCATGCACATGGTAGGCTGGAAGAAAACGAGACATGACATGTGCTTAGCAAAAAAAAGGCAATTGTTTTAAGAAATGGAAAATTACAAGTGAATTTAAGTAAATATATTTTTAAGACACATTCTAGTGTTTCTTTTCAGATAGTCTCTCAATTTAAATATTAAGAAAAACAAAACTGTTCATTGAATTAGAGTAGCAAATATCTTTAGATATCATCTATTCCAGCACCTACTTTTAAAAATAAAAAAAATAAGGCTCAGGTGTGTTAGAGGATTTTCCAAAGACTATACAGGTAGCTGAGACCTAAAGCCACGTGTCTCCACTCACTGCACATGTCTGCTTGCTTGTTCTTGCCTGTGGTTCTTGCTCATGATCACCTTAAGTTGAAATTCAATTAAAAGTATATTGGAAGAACTAGCCTAGCCTTGGGGAAAAAAAAAAACACAGCAAATAAATCTGACTCTATACTTTACTTCTTACATCAGAAAAATTTTAGATTAATTAGATATTTAAATATTATAAATGAAACCAGAAGTATTAAAATTATGAGTGAATATATTTTAAGTCTGAAGGGTATGGAAGACTCTTCTAAAATTATATAAAACAGACTTAATAAATTTAACAACTTAAACACTCTAAACATTCATATGGAAAACCAAAACATAAGTAAGTCTGAAAGACAACTGGCAAATGGGGGAAAAGGGGACTGCACTATTTATGACAAACTAAGCCTTTAAAATATTAGGAACTTTAAAGTCAGTAAGAAAAAGTATCTTTATTAATACCTTCTGATTTATCCATACTGAGTTATCTCTTATTTGTAGTAAAAAACATCCTATATGTATATCAAAATTATCACATTGTAACCTTAAAATTAAACAATACCATGTGTAAATTATATCTCAATAAAGCTGGAAAAACATAAAAGTGAAAAATCATCATAATGGGTACATGATGAAATGCAGGTGAAAAAAGGTAATTCACAAAAAAGAAATGTAAATATCCATTCAACATAAAAATATGTTCAATCTCACAAATAATCACATATAAGTTTAAGCTGCAAAGAGAACTCTGCATATGGTGTTGGTAACAATGGAAAGACTGACAGTCCCAGCGTTGGTGAGAGATCGGGGACACTGTCGCTGGGGCTCTGTGGGTGGAAACGTGACTGAGGAAGTGTCAGGCAAGGCATAGCATGTGTTGGGGCTCTCCTTTGAAAGCAAACTACTTTTAATAATTTGGCCTAAAATGAAACTCTTACTTATGTGAAAAATATGCATGACAAGCAGAGTGACCGTAGCATGCTTATATGAAGAAAAAAGGGGGAGGGTGTGAAAGAAGAAAGTAGGCAGGGAAAGAAAATACTCATCCTCAGGGGACTGGTTAACTCTGGTACTTAAAACTGAAAATTACAGAGTGATTTTAAATGATGTTTTAAAGTATATTTGCCGGAAATAAGGAAGCAAGTTAAACACTAAAATTACATGATCCACTTATGTAAATTTTTACATGTATGTATGTGATGAACACATAAAAAGGTGTCTGGAAAGAAGCTCATTAAAATTTCAACTGGCTGATTGTGGGGTAAGGGGGTGCTCCTTTACATAGTTTTATTTTTTCTGAAATTTTACAAATTGTTTGAATTTATAACAAGCATATATCTATTCCTAAAAAAATTAAAGTGTTTTTTTTTTAAAGAAACCACATTAAAGCAGAAGACATGGCAACATTTGCCACATTTCCCTCTTTCTCCTTCTTATGTGAATCCTGACTTTGTTCAGAAAGCCACTCCCCTCACAGCCAGTGATCCCATTCCTAGTTCATATTAGTCTAACATGATCACAGCCATGCCCTGCACCTCGCTGAAGATTGGCCAGAACTCCCGACTAAGACAGTCTGGAACATCCCATTCCCCAGCACCTGTTGTGGTCCAGGGATGGGCATGTGACATAAACTGTCTCCAATCACATAGGAGAGAATTTTTCCATCCGGCAAACACACTGGAAGTGAATTCAATGCATGGAGGGGAGCAGAGAAAAACAGAATTCTATTGAGGAAGGGGTATGATTTTATGGTACTTTTTTCTGATTACAAAGTAATCTATGTTCATTGTAGGAAAAAAACAAAATGTATACATAGAAAAATAATAAATGAAAATAACTAGAATAAAACCTACTTATAATAGTACCAAAAAGAGAAAACCATAGTCAATAATTCTGTGTGTTTTAGTCTTTTTTACTATGGTGCATTGATTTTCAAAATTGCAATCATAATGCATATTCAATATTAAATACTGATTTTTTTAGTCAACATTATGTGTTATGAGCTTTTCCCCACATTAAGTATTTCAACAGAGGACATTAAGATTAGTTGATATATATTGCATATAAGTATAACTTTTGAACCATTTCATCTGTGAATTTTGAAATTCAATGAATAATCATCAAAGTTTGTGAATTAATAGTGTGTGAAAATTTTGCAAATAAAGGGTAACAAAGGAATACTTTCTATATAAAAGTAGTAATATATACTAGAAGAGTATAATTGCTAAACCCATATTGCTCATGGGGTTGTTTGGAATAGAATAAATAGCCCAGAAATAGTGTTGAATAAAAGTAGTATCACAGGTGAAATGTTCTTTAAATACAAAGAGTAAGAACCCAGAAACAAGCATCTGTTCATTTAGGTGAAAAATCTGAATGGGCTTCAGGGAGGGGGAAGCCGTTAAATAAATGATGGCACAGCCTTGTTTAGCTTTGAAACTTACCACACAGACCTACAGAGAGTCATAAAACAAAGATGAAGATAAATTGGGTGGAAAACTCAAATCCTGGACCAATGAAAAATCAATAAATGAGTTATAAAATATTGATTATGGCCACATATACAAATACATAGGAAGACAGTACATAGATAACTTCTGGAAAGGGGATGGGGGGAGAGGAGGGAGGTGAATAGGGACTCTCACTTTTTACCACTCAATGCTCTGTGTTGTTTGAGTTTTTACAGCACGATTTTGCAATTCTCAAAGAAAAGAGGCTGATCTTATATTTTTTTAAAAAATCTACAGACTTCATAATCAGTGAGAAATGTGTCAGGCAGGGAGTTTTGGGTACTAGCCTGTGACTGCAGAAATACCAAGGCAAAACGTTGCAGACTGTCCAAATTTGGGGAAGGATATTTAATCTCTGACATTTACTAAAATATCTCACCATTCAAAAAACTTCATAATCATATGGAAAATTATAACTTTAGCCAACTGAAATTTAGTGGGTGCTTTTGAGAAGAGTGGGTAACAGAGATTAAAAAGGCCAGAGTTTTCTTGAGGAAAACATATTTGTAAATTAATGATGACTATTTAAACATAAAATATAGATGAGATACAAGAACAGGTTGCTGTCATAATTACCTACCCCACCGATGGGACAAGTGCTGTTGACGTTTTCACAGGACTCTCCCGTGTTGACACAGTGTGGGCCGAGAATATTGGGGGACACGTCTCCGAGATTTGATGAAGCAAAAGCTGCTACAAATGGTCCCTGCCAAAAGAACAGCCAATTGCCTTTTATCCTTTATTCCCATGACTTCAATTAAAAATGCAAACATTCAATCTGCCTTGGTGAACTATTCAAAATCATTTGCACAAAATAAAAAGAAGAGTGTACGATATTCTGAGAAAATGTCTTACTCCGGAAAAGGCTCACATTACTGTGAGTGTACATATTATTATTACTCATGACATTCCAATTACCAATAGAGCTGTTTCAAGCAGGACAGTTTCACATCCGTGCCTCAAACAGAAACATTTTGACGAGGAACACAGGTACAGCAACAAATTACAAAATGCTGAAACGACAGACTTGTCTCTGGTGGTGTACATAGAGCTCCAAGGAGCATTTGCCCTATAAAAACAAATATCCTATTGGTTTAAAAAGAGAAGAGTGAATCCAGATTTTCCTGCCATAAAACTGAACCTAAATGTAGCATCCACCATCCAGGCTTGAGCTTCGGCCTCTTTTCTCTATCTCTTCAACCTGAAGTTAACAATACATAACCTTTTAGAATGATGCAAGGCATTAACCTCAACCCACGGGTCTACCATTCCAGTTTTTCTTTGAGGGGGTAGGGGTCAAATTATTCCAAGTGACATTTTTTCCTTAAATTTTATTAAATTTATTGGGTAACATTGGTTAATAAAATTGTATAGGTTTCAAGTGTATAATTCTATAATACAGCCCCCATAGATAGTGTGTGTATCGTGCGAAGTCAAGTTTCCTTCCGTCATCATTTACCACCCCCTTTACCCTCTCCTACCTGCCCCCACCCCTCTTTCCCTCTGGTAACCCTACTGTTGTTGGTGTCTATGAGTTTTGTTTTATTTTTTTCTTAATCCCTTTACCTTTTTCTCCCAGCCCTTTAACCCTTTCCCCTCTGACAGCTGTGACTGTGTTCTCTGTACCTATGAGTCCATTTCTATTTTGTTTGTTTATACCATTCCTTCTTTAATGTCATAAATTTCCTTCAAAAAAGAGATAAGCAAGTATCAGAAATCATGATGCTAAAAAGAGTATTTCTTTCAAAATGCCTAGCACCCAGCCAATGATCATAAATAAGAACCTCCTTTCTTTTTCCCAAAACACAGGCTGAAATGAAAAAAAAACATATACACAGTTTTGTCAAGAAAGGAGCTACAAGATCAGACCAGATGCTCTCAGGGTCAATATCTTTATAAGAGAGCATTATTCTAGTCAAGGGCCTGGGGCTCTCACCCTATCATATATTCTTCTGCATTCAGGGCTTAGATGCTGGTGTCAAGCGTAGCAGGGTCCCTCCTCTCATTTGTCTCTCTGTGGTCTCTACTTTACAGAGACTTGAGCAGCTTCCTGGTGTGCAGGCCTGGGTTCCTGGTTCCTGTATCTGGTCCTGTCACTCACTGTATTTCAAAGTTACAAACAAGTCTGAGGGATGAGGGTTGTCTCTGATTTAGGCCTTATTACAGGAAAGTAGAACAAAGCTCTTGAAAGAAATTCACCATTAAGAGGAAAGTCTGGACCATGAAAAGGATGTGTCACCTATCCTCATTCAGGTTCTTACACCATTAAGAAGATGTTTATTACTTTTGTAACTCTGAAAACAAAAGTAAGCATCAATACATTTATCATATTTCCAAATCTGATTAAAAAACTGTATATATATTGCAGAAATCTGGAACTTGCCCTCCTTTATCCAACTAATTATGAAGCCATCAATATAAGGAGCTTCTGACACAAAGTTTATTTGTCATTTTGAACTTTCTTTCCCTTTTAGGGAAGATGGAAAATTCTTTTTATTCAAGCAAATCAGTATGTAATGTCCATAAGACACTTCACTCTGAAAATTTGAATCAGCTATTCTAAACAGTACATGAGTGATGATACTCAATGAATTAAGATAAAGTTTTCATTAACATAAATTCTCACCTGTCCAGGTAGATATCCTGTGTTCTTATCTTGCTCGAAAAGGTAAGATGCATAGCCCATATTGTCACTGTTCACGAGGTGGTTGGTGTTGTTCATGCTGACTGGGTGGATGGCAAACCAGCTGTAACAGAGCCAGAAGCCCCAAGTTAATGAAGAGAGTCAGATAACTGGGGCCGAAATGATGACTGGGAGCTCACATTTTCCCCAGAAGAAGAAGAAAAAAACATTTAATGATAGGCGTTCATATGTAGGCTCTTTCATTGTTAATGAGCTCAAATTACTTAGTATAGTCAAGAAGTCAGATGATTTACTTAAAGATATGCAACCATTTTTATAAATATTTCATCATCATCATCTTCATCATCAGCTTTTAACAAGGGCAAGGCTTGGCAGTTATATCAGATAGAACTAAAGAATTGTATAGAAATTGACTTTGTCCTTCAAGACAGGCACTCATATAATAATTATTCAAATCAATACAATCTACTTCAACAGACATTTACTGGGAGTCTGCCGTGTGCCAAACACTGAATAAACTGACGTTTACTTTCAGAATCTTAAAGAGACAGATGTAAACAAATGGTGTTGATACAGTGTGACAAAGGCTGTACGAAGTGTTTGGGGGGCATGGATGACTAGCAATTAATTCTTAAGGGCACTCCAGGGAGAAAGAAAAGCAGAGTCACCGTGTGGAGGTGTGAAAGAGGACGCTATGCATAATTCAACATAACCTGATGCTTAATAATACCTTGAGTGCAGAGGCACTCCAGTTACACACTGACGTCACATTCGTTACTTTATCTGAACTTCACAACGACCCTGAGAGATGCACCATTCGTGCCCCCACTCTGCGAGTTGTCTCAGAGAAGCAAACGGTGGCCCACTTGTCACAGAGAATCAAGATTCAAGCTTGGGTCTTGTGACACCCTGTCCAGTGGCCTTTGTAGGATCAAACCTCCACACAGGTGAAAAATATATTGCTATGATGAAATGCTGTACAGTAGATTAATCAGAGTGATCAAGAAAACAGCCATGCCAAATCATAAAGTTTTAGGCTAATGAACAAGTTTTTTTTAAATCTTGTTAATTCTTGGCTGAAAATTTTTAAACATTTCAGCTTACATTCTCACCTAAGTGATACAGTACAGAAAACTGAACTTTTACCTAATGACTGGGTGTGTTTTTGGACTTCAAGAGCATCACTCAGGATTCAGTTATCATCGCCCAACAGATGAATGTGTAGGTCAGAGGTGGCCAGCACAAGGTTCATCAGGGCTGGGTCAGCAACATAAATGCCAGAAGCTGGTTCGTGCAGTAGGGTCTGGAGAGGACTGTGGGGATCTGAAGGCACTCACATGGGCTAACGGCTGCAGTCTCTACTGCGCTGCCACCGAGTGCTGCCTTATGGGAATGTAAGGCAGGGCTGCCAGATCTTCCCATTTTTTCAAGAGAAACTACAAACCCATGTTTTTGTGAAATTTTGTCTATTTAAAAATTCTTACAGAAATAGATGGCATGGGAACAAAGGAGGGGAACTGTTACAAATCAAAAGACTTAGGACATGTAGCCAACAAACAAAGTTTGTGAACTGTGCTTGGATTCCAATTCAAACAAAATAACTGTAAAAGACTTTATTGATGCAATCTGGGAAAACAACACAGGTTGGGTTTTAAGAAATCAATTTTTTATCTGCTCGTTATAATAATGGATTATGGTTTTATTTTTATATTTATGAGTGAAATGATATGATATCTGGCATTTGTTTTTAAATTAGTAAAACACAATGAAACAGAGCCCTGGCTGGCGTAGCTCAGTGGATTGAGCACGGGCTGCGAACCAAAGTATCGCAGTTTTGATTCCCAGTCAGGGCACATGCCTGGGTTGCAGGCCATGGCCCCAGCAACCGCACATTGATGTTTCTCTCTCCCTTTCTTTCTCCCTCCCTTCCCTCTCTAAAAATAAATAAATAAATAAATAAAATTTTTAAAAAAAGAATGTTACCTATGTTTAAAAAAAAAACACAATGAAACAGAATGTCAGATTATTGCTAATTATTGAAGCTGAATAATAGTTATGTGGACATTTACTACACTAATCACTGTAAATAGGTATAGATTTGAAAATTTTCATAATGGTTTTTTATTTCATCTTCACATCTACAATTTATTTTAAACAGCAGAAGGTCAAATCACCAGCCTGTAGGCTGAATTCAGTCCCCAAAATGTATATTTGCCACTGTGCAAAGGCATAGAAATTTAGGTTGAAAGTAGGCCTAAGATCATCCCCTAGAACTTACTTACAAAGTTTCTAAATTTTCAAAAACCCTTATATTAGTTTATGTTTTGTGGTTTGTCTCTTTCCCCTAAAACTTAGGTTCCAGGAGAAGTTCTACTTAAGTAGTGCTTTCCAGCTAGTTGGAGCCCACTTTTTTGTAGTTTTACTCTTTTTAAAAATGGGGTGGTAGCCAAGACAACTCCATGGCTCCCCAACCAACATATTTCCATCAATACAATTGTACTGAGGCCCGCCAGACCGAGCCAAACCGCAGCCTCTCCAGTGCAAAGTAAAACTGTACAACAACTCTATCAGAGTTGACTGTCACTTAGCACTCATGAGATAAAGGGGTTTCCAAACAGGATGTCATTTTATTCTCACAAGAACCCATTGAGTCAGACACTATCATTTTCCTCATCTGACAGCTAAGGAAAAGAAGTCTCAGAGTGATGATGTAACCAGACCAAGGCCCCCTGGGTGTGAGTCAAGAAGCAGGACTATGAACCCAGGTTCGGCAGACCATAAAGCCCGTGTTCTTATCTGTTATGGGATACTAGCTCCGTCCCTCTGTGCATTCACTTTCTCATTCAATACGCATTCTGTTAGCTTTGACTCTGTGCCAGCTGCTGGGGACACAGAGATGAATGAGCATCATCTTGCCCTTAAGAAATGTTTCACAGAGGATGTGATATTTGAGCTGGATCTTAAAAGATGAATAGGAACCTGGCAAGGGGAGCACTGGAGAAAAGTCATTCATTGCAAAGGCATGACGATGGGATAAGGTGCAGCCTGTCCAGATAGTGGATAGTCACCAGAGCAGAATGCATAAGGACCAAGAGATGGAGCTTGTGCCATTCAATCGACATGACCTTATTAGCCAAGTGTGTGGTTGGCATTGTGTTAAACTCCAAGAATCACAGAGAGGAGTCAGCTGTGTTCTATACAATCAAGAAACCACAGACCACAATCTATGAAAGAAGCAAATGCTGAGAATATTGGTATACTAATTAGACTACAAAATTGAATTCTTATTTATTTCATTGAGTTATTTTCATTTATTTTAGGCCTTAAAAATTAAACTTATTCTCTACAAAAAGTGAAAAAAACAAGTATTTAAAAAGTTATTTAAATTTCAGAATAAGAAGCTGCTGTATTTTTCTTCCTCTGCCCTTTGAAATATATGCTATTAAAATATCAGGCTTGTCACAGCAACGAAAGGACTACAGTAGTAGGTGTACATGTATGAAGATATAAAGAAAAGCGGTCATTTTAATTTAAGAAGGCTGCACTCACAACTTGTTTTATCTGGTCAGAAATGTATTCATCAAAGCCAAGTTCAAAAGAGAAGAAAGCTTTAGGTAGTTTCAAAAGAAATTAAAATACAGACATAAGAGAATGAATATGTCCCTGTCAATGAACATTTTAAAATGATGACTACATCACAGCTGAGATGCACAAGAGGAAACTGGGCTCGACTGCAGCCAGCGTAATGCAGTCAAGGTACCGAGGAAACACTACAGTTGAGATTTTATCCTCGTTTGTAGCAAAGTTAGTTAAAACTTCTGGTTCTCTGTTTCCTGAGACTGGAAAACAATACCTTTTGACTATAGTTTGTGAAACAACAAACAGCAAATTAATATAGAATATTATAGTTATTTTCTACTCCTATGTAATTGAGACATTTGAAGCAAAAGATTTCTAGGGCCTCTTTTAATTCAGACATTGTGTGCTTCCTGCTCTGAAACATTTTTTTAAAAAAGTCAAATGCTTTAAAAATCAAGCTTCTTAAATATTCTCAAATAGTAGCAAACCCACCCTAGGTTGCATTCTCTCAGACCCGAGCCACCATGTCCCACGTGCAGAAAGGTGACTGACAGAGCAGGTAAGTGGAAGCTGAAATCCAGCCCCTGCTCAGCGCACTGGCCTAGACACCTTAGTCGTCCAAGGCAAGGGAGTGCCTGTGTGTGATTTACACCAAGGTCCTCTGTGCTAGCTGTCACCCTCTCCAACCTAAATGTCCGCTGATAGGGAAGGAGAATAATGTAGATCTAGTCAAACATAGTGCTATTTATCAAGATGTATGATAACATGGGACTTCTTTGGATAAATGCATGTCTATCGGAACCTCAACATGTGACCTTATTCACAAATACAGTTTTTAGAAATGTAATTAAGGTAAAGAGCCAGTGAGATCACATTGGCTTAGGTTGGGTCCTAAGTCCAATGTCTGGTTACCTAATAAGAAGGGCAAAGGAACAGAAAGACACACAGAGACTTGGAGAAGTAGCTGATGTAAAGATGAAGGCAGAGACTGATGACATGATGTGTCTAAAGCCAAGGATTGCTAGAAACTGCCAGAAAGAGGCATGTGACAGGCTTTCCTTCAGAGCCTCCAGAAGAACCAACCCTGCCAACACCTGGATTTTGAACTTCTGGCCTCTTGACCTGTCAGAGTATTAATTTCTGTTGTTTTGAGCCAGCCAGTCTGTAGTCATTTGTTTCGTCAGCCCTAAGAAATGAATGCAGAGGTCATACGTTTTAGGGGCTAAGAGTATAGCTCTGGAGTCAGACAGAAGTTGCTTAATTTGTTTGAACCTCAGTGTTTCAACCTATGTTATACAGATAATAGTAGTATCTACATCACAGCATTTGACAATTAAAGAAACAAATACATCTAAATTGCTAAAGTCTAAAGACTGGTCTACACTGAGAGTGGAATACATCATCGCTAGGATGATGTTGATGATGCTGACACTGATACTTCCACGGATGATGTTGATGATGATGGAAAAAGAGACACAAAGCTCTAAATGTGTGTGCATGTATATCTCTTAAGACTAATACAATGTTAAAATATGTGGTATGTGAGTTTGTGTATATTCAACATATGTATATTCAACTTACATGATACAGGCATGAAATAATTAAATGAGAAAACCCTGTCCTCTTGGGGCAGAGACTTGAAGACTTACAAAATACCCATGTGCCAAATCCTAGCCACTAGATGGGGAGAAGGATTGAGGGCCTGGGTGAAAAAGATGAAGGGATCAAGAAATTCACATTGGTAGTCACAGCATGGTTACAGAAATGTAGATTACAGAACCAGGAATAATATCATGATAACTCTGAGTGGGGACAGGTGGGTACTTGGAACACTGGGTGGGTTGGGGGGGACGGGTAGGAACCTGTCCGTAAAGTACATACCTTACTAACCACTATGCTGTACGTAAACTAATATAGAATAATACTGAATATAAACTGCAATTGCAAAATAAAAGTGAAAAATAAAAAAATAATTTGAAAATTATCTGTGGCTCCTCTGTTTCCCAGTTCTACCAGCAGGGCAGAGCATGGAGGTAGCTCTGGAGAACAATGTGTGTACGAAAGGACCACCCAATTTTCATCAGACTTTGCGTGAATGGGAAATAAGTCTTCACTGTGTTAAGCCATGAGAATTTCACATTGTCTGTGGTGACACTTGCAATTAAGTACCCTGATTAACACACCTGTTTTTTACCTCCCTCACAGTCAGACCTCACCTGCCCTGCTACAAACTGTTTGGGGGAGAGGAAAGGGTGTATGGGGGGAGGAAAGGGTGTCTGGTCCTATCACATTGGAAAGGTTATTGGGCCCAGAATTTTACCCACCAGGTGACCTGAATTTTAAACAAGCAGAAGCAATGAATACATACCAGCCCTCTCAGATTAAAGAAAGACAATAAGAGGCTAGCCAGAGAAGCCCTTCCAAAGGTCCAGGAAAACTTAATGGCTAGAATCCTGAAGAATCTTTCTACCATCATTGCTCCAGAGCATAAACTAATATAAGTACACTCTCAACTATTTCTTATCTTCAAAAATCCTGGATGAAAAATCCCCACTTGATAAAGTTATTAGAAAGGTTTCTGGTTTCAGTGAATCCCATTAAGTTATTATATTAAAAATTCTCACATCTTAAATGATATGATTAAGCTATCAACAGAAGTAAAAGAAGAAATGGTCAATAGGAGTATTTTTTAATTTAGCTTATCTAGAAACTGAAGAAAGGAAAACACTAGCAATTTGGCTTTTTGGGTCTCTTCCTTAGCAACAGTTGAAAAGTGTGATAACACCAAGACCAGCAGGAGCACGGGACACAACACTGCTCATGTTCAGGTAGCAGGAATGTAAGCCCACAAATCTTTTCCGAGGGCCGTTTGGCAATTTATGAGAAAAGCCTTAATAATAAGCATTCCTCTTTGGCTCAGCAATCCCATTTCTAAGAACTTAGTTTAAGGAAACCATTGGTAGATATATACCTATTCAAGAATGCTTATTATGGTGTATTTTATAATGGAAAAAAACTATAAATATCAAATGATTGCTGGTTAGCTGAACTCATTATCATGCACATAATGAAATACAGCCATTTTTAAATGGTGATTTAAAAAACACTAAGCAGCATTGAAAAATATTCATAAGGCATCTCTAAATGAAAAAATGTTTCCAAACTGCATATACAACAAAGCATCACTTTTTAAAATTAAAAGATATGAATATGATTAGGAAAAGGTCTAAAAGGCTATGTAACAAAATGTTAATAGACATTATCAAGTTCCAGGATTATCACATCATTTTAAAAAAACCACCACTTGATACACCAGGAGAGAACTATTACTGTAAAGTAACTACAGACTCCAGGTGATGACGACAGGTCAGCGCGGGTTCCTCACGTACAGAGGATGTACTGCTCGGGCGTGAGCCACTCACAGTGCTGCCAGTCAGGGACAGTGTACATGTTGGGAGTCCAGGGGTACGTGGGACATCTTTGTACTTTCTGATTAATTTTTCTGTGAACCTCAAACTGCTGTAAGAAATAAAATCTACTAAAAAAAAAAAAAGATTCCAGTCCTGGCTCAGTGTCACTTCTGTCTTCCATTCAACAAAGCAGTCCCAGGGCCAGGCAAGTTTCAAGGGCCAGAGAAATCATCTTTACCCCTCGATGAGTCATGTCACAGTCACTTTGTATAGAAAATATGAGATGAGAGTTCTTGTGGCCAGCTTTGGAAACTACAATCTGCCGTTTAAAGATTTTTTAAAAAATCCCTATAAACCCTAAAATGGTAAGCAGTGAGGGGAAAGAAGCATTGAAAGAGTGAGACAAAAGCACAAAGTAAAAGGCAATAGAAAAAAAATCTAAATGTATAATAATCATTATATCTGACTCTACTTGCTCATTAAAAGGAAAAGATTGTCAGAGTGAAACAAACTCTTATAACTATAAGAGTATAGTTATATATTCTTGTATAGTTGTATATAACTATACAACATTCATGAGGCACCTCAAAAATGTAAGAACAAAGAAAATTTGAATAGAGAAACATGTATGGCAAATTCTGACCTGCACAGAAATGAATTAGTTATTTTGAAATGAAAGTACATAGACTTTGAGACAAAAAAAAATTATTAGACATAGTCACTACAAAAAAAAAAACACTTGATAGTCTCAGTACATGGAGATAATATTGGTAATATTTTTTCACAGTATTTTTAAGTTTCTAGTGTCCAGAGTGAGAGAAACCAAGCCAGCATGCACATTTGCAGAATGACCCGAGTCGTGCATATTTATTATATGCCCCATATAGAGAAATGGGTAGAAGAAAATATACCTGAATATTAACTAGAGTTGACCTGACAAAGTATAACTGAGTTAATTTTTTTTTCTACTTTCCTATATTTTTCTAGTTTTCTCTAGTGAGTACATATTATTTTTATGCTGGGGAGAAAACTTGGAAGAAATAACAACCTTCTAAATCTCTTTGGATTAAGAACTTTCCAGATACCCAACCATCAAGGAAGTCCAATGTCTTCTGCCAGTTACGATAACTGAGTTTTATGGCTTTAGTTTCTACACATGTGACAAATTAAATTAACAAGCATGAGTCACCTCCTTTATCAATGAGCCCTTACTAAGCGCCTTCACTTGGAGGGGCGATAGATCAGACGCAGGATGAAAGCTCACTCTACAACCCAGGCCTACACTCCCCTGGGGAGAACACAGACAGCTGGCAGGAAAGGTGGAGCAGGAAGAAAGCAACAGACTTCACAGCAACATGCAAGGGGCAGAACAGGAAAGAGAAATTCAGGTACGGATGGGAATAGAGACCACAGCTTCACAAACCACTTAATGCTAAGGCAGAAGGTATACAGACAAGGCGAGATGGAGAAAATAGAAGAGACTAAGAACAGTCAGCGAAAGGCAGTCACTGAGGTTTCCCCATTGGTTATCTGAGTAGGGTTAAGTAGAATGATGACACTAGAATAGCCACAGGGAACAGATGGTGTGACATTATAACTCAAGAAGTCACGGTCTAGGATGGTAGAGATTTACACACACATGCGCACACCACATCTAAGTTCCAAAAGCCAATATCATTCAAATAAATTAGTGTAACTGCATAAGTTGAATTTTTCTAAGTGTGTACACAAATTATTCAAGTAGCTTAAACAAATCACTGTCCCTATTGTTTTTTTAAATCTGCTTTTAAAGGGCCCCCTTCCATGAGCCTTTCTGTAAGAATGAAAGGATTTTCACTATATAAAACAGAAGGCGATGGAGCAATTATTCAATCACCTGCTCATACCTTTCTTACAGCTCTGACACACAGAAGCTGTGTCATACCAACTGCCAGCAGGCTGACAGAGTACAAAAAAAAAGAAAGAAAACAGAAAAGTCCATGCCTCTCCTGCAAACTCAAGGAAGAAAACTTTGCAGAAGCAAAGAAACAAACGAAGGAAAGAGAAGTGAGACAAAGCCTGTCCCGTTGCATGGTGCTTGAGGGAATCAGCCGCCTGCACCGCGGGGGTGGCTGCTGGAGAAGTGGCTCTCCACCAATCAGAGCTGCCATTCAGATCACCTGCCCTAATACTTTCCCTTTGACGCAGACATCAGAAACCTGTTTTCTAATCGTAGTCTCTTCGTATATACATACGTGTTGTTTTACTACATCAGCGTCTCTTAAGTCTCCTCCACTGGATGACAAACTCGTTCTTTAAGGTGCCTTCAAGAGTCTCTCAAAGGGGATTTTGTGAATGCCACACAGCTTACACTTTGACTCAGAATTCAAAACATTCCAAACATGTTCTCCACATCTGGAGAACAACAATCTACTGTCTCTGCATAAGTAAGTATCAGGAAAAAGGATAAGATTTCCACTAGATCAGTTGGAGCAAATAGTGACCTCGCATTTGTAGAGGACTTAATGGTCTCTGAGATAGTTTCATGCACATATTCTATTTCATTCCTCAATGTGTTATCACTCTTCCTAACCCTTAAAGAGCCCTCCACTCCTCACCCCAGCTGAAAACACTTTAATGATTTTCTGTTCCCCTTAAATATAAAGACCAAAATCTTTATCATAGTATCTAGTTTCTACCTCTGACTTCATCTCACAATGCCCTTTGCACTTCGGCCATGCAGAACTTTAATCAGCTCCTCAAATGGGCCACAGGACTTTTACACATCTCCGCTGAAAGTTCTTCTCCACTTCCGATTTTGCCAGTTAATTCCTATGCAGCTCCATTGCCAGTTCCTCAGAGAATCCTTCCGAGTCTGCCTGACCAGGTCAAATCTCCTCAAGATGCCTTCCTTTCTTAGTACTTAATCCAATTGTAATTATGCATGGATTTGTATGACTCTTTGAATACCCTTCATCTCTACCAGTAGACTGTGAGTTCTATAGAGGTAGCAACTACATCTATTTTTTGCTCAGTTCATGACATGTATTCCACAATACTGAATGAATGACTAAACCAATGATCTCTGTGTAGAGAGATGTTAAATTTGCATTTGATAAATGCAGAAACTGAGTCCCATAGAATATAAGGTATTTTCTCAAGGAGTACAGAATACAGGTGTTTGATTCCAAGGTGATTCCAAGGTATTCGGTTTCTAATTTCAAGGCCAGGAAGTATGTCACTCCAAGGACTGGAAAGGGTTGCATGGCACATAGTATTGGTAGGTGCCTGGTGCAGACTTATTGAATGAAAAAATGAAAACAAAATGAAAGTAGGAAGGAATAAATTATGAACTTCAATATTGCCTTCTGTGTGAAGAAAATGCTCCTCGCTGTGACATGGGACAGGTCACCTCACCTTTCTAGGCCTTAGCTGATGTTTCAACTAGATTATCTCTGTACTCTGCAAATTCAAGTTTCTGTGTTTCCGAATTCCTCAGGCTTTGGATCCTAACAACAGACTCCTACAAGTGGTGGCTGAGTTCCTTAGCAGCCCAAATTTGACTTTGTTTTGGCTCAGTTTTAATATGTATAAAGAGAAATTTTCACTATACAAGAGCAATTGAAGGAACAATTACATCAAAGATAACATACAGTTATAGAAACAATGGAAGGTTATTTGAGCTTCCTGTCCCAATTACCCAACTATGAGACCCTTGAAGATAGGCCCATGACATACTTAGTATAACAATCCTCCCCCACACAGCTGAGTACCTGACATTTAGAAAGTCTATTGAGTTAAATGTTAAGTAGCAACATTAGTAGATGAATTTATCATAATAAAAGAATGAGTCCTATTATGTCAACCCATATAATAAAGTTTATTTTATCAGGGAGTTTTTAGTGTTCTCATTTAAACCAAAAGAAGTAACTCCAGTGCTATGAATTCAAGCACTCTGATATGCCGATAATGGAGTTTTTAGAAGAGGTAGAATACTATTTCTTACCTCTTAGCTAAAATTATTAAACCTTTTTTTTTTCTATGTCAGGCACAAAACAAGAGCTTTGCATGCATTATCTCATCTAATCTTCAAACAAATCCTATGAGTTATTATCCCCATTTTCAAATAGAATGTTTGATTCATAAGTAAATAAGTTACTTTCCTGAGGCCACAGGGTTAATAAGTGGCAGGACTGGGATTTGACCAAGTCTTAAGACCTATGCCTAAAACCTGAACTCCCTACCATGACGCTGTTCTCTCCCTAGTAAGAGAGACAACCCTGGTAACTGAACTGCACATCATAGACTTTATTGTTTGCCTTTACCCCTTATTACTTTTAATTTGTTGTGCATTTTACTCACATAGCAATTTGCACTTAAATTTCATTATTACACCTGGCAGAACCTCACCGCCTTTACTAACACTTATTATCAACAATTTTAAGGATTCTCCATAATCCCCAATTTTAAAGATAAGAAAACAGACCGAGACCTGTTACATACCTTGGCCCAAGTAACAGAGCTCACAAGGATGAGAGCCCAGAGTGAACTCAGGACATTTGACTCCAGCACCCGAGTGCTGGCATACACTCTCCTAGGGCATTTCTGCATCACTTGGAAGTCTGACATCAAGGTGTCTGGCACAGTTAGTTGCCCTTAGCCAGTCCAATGTCAGTGACCAAAATAACCTGTAAGTGTGAATGCCTCCTATTTTCAAAGAAAATAATCCTCATGTTCTCTTGTTTATAAAAAGGTGCTAAAGCCAGTGCCAAGTTGTAAAGTTATGTCATCTGCTTCCTTTAGGTGGTCTCAGTTCTGCTTTCGTCACTAATGAGCATTGTCCTACATTAGACTTCACTTGCTCCTTTGAGGAAAACATGGGTGAATAATCTCGATTTCATATTCATTCACCCCATTGGTCAGATTGGTTTTTGTTTTACTAATAGATAATTGTCTACCATCATGGAAGTTCCACGTATAAAATCTTGATATAGTCATGAGCACTAACATTTACTAAGTCTTTTATATCACATGCCAGATGTTGTGCTGAACTTCTTCACCCAGATCTCTCATTTATATAATCCTTTCATTAGCCCTGGCTTACAGCTGAACAGCTAAGCCCTGAGAGGTGGAGAGCCTTGTCACAGAGCCCACGGCTGGACCACAGATGTGTCTGATTCCTGGGTCTGGACTCTCCACCACTCAACTCAGCAATGTGCAACTGGTGTGCTGCAAGAATTTTTTAAAACTTGCAATACCTGACCAGGCAGGGGCTTCTGAGTTCTTTTCCCTTAGATTAGTAAGTAAAATAACTGACAATAGCCAACACAACTGGAGGCATCCAGTGCGAATGAATCAAAATTACACCTATTTTTTTGTAAGACCTGCAAAAATATATTTTTTGACGGCAGAATTTTAGTAGTTTATGTGTGCCATAAGATAAAAAATGTTGAAAATCACTGTCAACGTGTTCTCATCCTCTATGGTCACTATTGTAACAATTTTAAAGATTCTCCACCCCCACCCTTATAATTAAGAAAAGTTATCCAGATAGAATTTTAAAAAATAAAAATAAACAGAGTACCTGATGAGGCCAAGATCATCTCCATTCAAATCTACCATTTTCAAGACTACCATTTCCTTGTCCGTATTTGAAGAATATCTAGTCACCAAAACAAAGGAATTCAGTCAGTTTTATGTTAGAGCCTGGGCACCATGTATGACAAACAGCAGAAGCCAGCACAGAAACGAAAACTAACACGTGCCTCTGTAAGGGAAGCTCCCGGAGTCCCTCGCTGCAGTCCCATGATCTGCACCCACGACCTCATTCCTCCGCTAAGGAAATGTTTTGCAACTGTGACCAGGGTCACAGTGTTAGATTGGCTAGCCGGAGGTGAAATATACATTTTTATGTAATATACACAATATTATGCACATGAGTTTCTTACAAAAAGGATTTCTCTTTGAAATTTCTGCTCATATCAAATTTTAGTGGACTCTCTTAAAAACAGCAGGAAGTTTGCAAAACCAAAGCATTCATTATGTGTGACTTAAATGTTCTTTCATGTCCTTTCAAGGGACAGCAAATTATATTTTCTTTTAAAAAAATTAACTCTTTTGAAAGCTATTGAAAAATATACAGACAAATGTAAAATGCCAAGTGGTCAGGTTGAACTGAGAAGTTATTTCACACTGCCATGGTAGCCTCTTCTGTTGCAATCCTGGCTCCTCACTTAAAAAAAAAAAAAAAGACAAAATAGTCATCTTCTTTAGGTGTTCCATTCAAATATTCTCAATTATTCTATTTTTTTCTCATTCTTCCAGTTTTTTAATTCATTTATCTCCTCTCTCTTGCCACATTCTCTTGGACTAAGATGAATTAATGTGAGTCACTCATTAACAAATACTTGTTATGCACAGTTTTATTTCCATTTCACAGACAAAGAAATTGAGAACCAATAAATCAAGATAAATAAATCACTTATCATCATCACCATATATATCCTAAAGATAACCCAGCTAGGAAGTGACAAAGCTTAGGTGGGACCACAGCTCTGTCAGATTCCAAAGCCTACAGTCCTTCGAATACCCACACTGACGCCCACAGCCCTCCAGCTGGGGAGATAACGCATGTAGGTTGCTGTGTGTTTCTACATTCACTTTTTATTTCTGCTTGTCTTAGATTATAAACATGTTTTTAAATTATTTATCTTTAACACTCTTTTAGGATCCCACTATATACATCAAGTAACAACTCTGTTCTCAGATTTTGTTGCTGTTTCCTAAAGGAAACATAGGACTTCATTTTGATAATTACCCTGCTCACCTTGCTCGCTCCGATGGTGGGTTTTGAAGGTAAGAATGAGGGCTTCGGTTGATCTGTGTACCGTCCACGTTTCCTTTATTGATAAAGATTTTGCCTGGTTTCATATTTGTGTGTGCTATCTCAATGCTCTGTGGGTTTAAAAAAAAAAGCTATAATGTTGGAAATCCTGTTGGGGATAATGACTTAGTCAATATAAGCAGACAAGACCTGTGGACAATTTCCGTGGCCTCCAACTTGTTCCCACCACAGGACAAAAGCTGTGGAACCACATGGCTGGTGTCATTCTGGAGGTGTCACATGGCCTTCAGGTCTGAGACAGAAAAAGTGCTCTTTGTAGAGAAGCACAGAGCTGATCAGCCCCTGGCGGCTGAGTCAGGCACGAGCTGCCATTCAGACGGCCCAAGTGGGAGACTCGGCTCCGACAACCCTGGGACAGGATTTGTTACCGTGCAGGTATTTCCACCCTCCCTGCTCTCTCCATCCCACACCCTTTAAGGCAGAGTTTTTCAAACTTTGACACACACAGTAAGCTACACAGTTTCTATCCAACCTTAATACACATCAACATACATACCCTAAAATAAAGTTCACAATGCGTTTTATGCACTATGATGCGTTACAATTTTTTTTGTTTTTTATGCTTCTTGCAACCCATGAAATTGATCTCATAAAGCCATTTAGAGATTACTAGCCACAGTTTGGAAACAGTATTGCAAAGAAATTTCCGCCTTTGCCAACTGAGATCTCTGGATTTGGGGTGGGTGAGTGGTGGCACCTTTACAAGATAAAGTACAGAGAGACTAAACCTGAAAGGCAAAGGAATGAAGAAGAAAACATTAGCAAGGATCCTATGCAAGGAAATATTAAACTGGAAGACAGGAGAGAGAGAAATAAACATCAGGTACCAAAACCACGAACAGGAAAAAAGTTGGGGGGTACTTGTAGAAGCACTATGTCAGTCTAAAACTGCTATAGAGAACTTAAGAAATGAGGAATTGGTAAATTAGATCTCTTTTATATTCTTTAGGAAATACAAGGAAAGATTTGGAAATACAGGGAGAGACTGGGATTATTTGTAATTACTTTTGGTGCCTTGATGGGTTGGTGTCTTTTTGTGTGACTTTGTGCAAGAACAGGCCGTGTGGGGCCCTATAATCTGTAAGGGTCACATACAAGACATTCTGTCTCATTAGACAACCACATGAGGCTTACTACCATAGAACCATGCTCCACAATCAACCAATGCCTCAGACTTAACAGTCCACAGCTCCGGAGCAGAAGCTACAAGGAGTCAGGAAGGGCGGAGGGCAGTAGGTGCTAAGACTGCATTCAGACCAAGATCCTAAAGGGACTGTCTCCATAGCACACTCCTAAAACACTGTGCACACTGGGAAGGGATGGCTGCCACTATCTGGGGTTCTCTGCCTACCTTCATGATGCCAGTGACCATGTACTCAAAAGTTCGATTGCTAAATCCTTCACTGGCGATCACAAACACGGTGTACTGGAAATACCCTGCCGGAGCCGAGTGTGTGTGAGTGCCGCTCAGGATAACGTTGTCTCTTCTGTATAGGGAGCCATATTTCTGCTGCAGTCTGTTCAAGACCTTCAAGAAAGAAAGGAAAAAAAAAAACTAAGATGAAAAAGAAGAACATAGGAGCTTAGCACAAGAAAAGGCTCTAATGAGCCTTCTCATTGATCCGTACCAATGACTGCCTGGTCAAGTGGCCCTTCGCTCTCTGTTGCATCACAGTATCTCTACGGTACATATACCATACTTTGCTGTGTGTAACACGCGCTTTTTTGCCCAAATTTCTGAGGGAAAAAGAAGGATATGCATTATACATGGGTCGTACTAATGATGTGTAAATATCATAAATTTGTTACCAGTACATAAACTTTCTTGTACCTTGTATCTGTTCCTGTGTTTTGTAATTATTTGTTACATAAAATTTCTTGCACGATAATATGTTCAAAAATCAATGCTGAAATTCCTTTATAATACAAAAAAACGAGTATCTAAGTATAAATAAATAAACAATTGAATTAAAAAATTAAAACTAAAGATTTTTCTCTTAAAAGTTTGGGCCCAAAACGTGGGAGCGCATTATACATGGCAAAAGATGGTAGCTCATATTGTATATATAGCTTCAGTATATCATCATAGTAACAACAATTGCAATAGCTAACATTTTACAGAGTCTTGCTATGTGAAACACACAATGCTAGGTATTACATATATTATGTCATTTAGAAATCATTGCAATAAGTTCAAGAGGGATGAATTTTTAACCTTGCCTTTTAGCTGGTAACATTGAAGCATACAGAAGTTAAATAATTTTCCTACCGATGTAATAAATAGCACAGCCTGAATCCCAATCCAAGTCCCTCTAACTATAGTCTCTCTTACCCATTCATCTTTCCACACTGTCCTAGCTCAGTACATATGAGGTTCCAACTCTGAAGAAGTTATTATTTGAATAAGAGAAAGATAATAAACAAAAAATAAAGAAATAATATTATATTACATAGTGATAAATGTTATGAAGCAAAATATTGCTGGGTAAGGAAGAAGAGGGTGTTTGATGTTAGTGAGGAAAGCTTTTTCCAAAGAGATGACCCTTCAACAGAGTCCTAAATGAAGAGAGCAATCCGGTCATGCACGACCTGGGGGGGAAAGCATTGTGGGAGCAGTGAACAGGTCATGCAAAGTCCCCTTTACTGCCTCACTTCCCAAAATGCACTCAGTCTTCCCTGACACAGATCATTACACTTACTGGTCTGGGGGAAGCCCACGCTGTGACCTAGTGACTCCCCAGCCATCCCGTGGAGAGGTCTCTGAGGAAAGGAACCTTTCTGTCAGCACTAACGTGCTAGCCATGTGGGTGAGCAACCTTAGAAGTAGACCCTTCAGCTACAGTCAAGCCTTCAGACAACTGCCATGAGTTCAACCTATGACACGGAAGTGTCATATAGTTGTTAGTTGTTAATTAATAAATATGAACATATATATTAATTATATAATAGAACAGTGCCTGACTCATCATGGGAACTATGTTATGTGTTAGATTTTATGTCTATTAATCCCCAAATCTCATTAGCACTTAATCTGACCTATTGCCATCAATCAGGTAGTCTCCCTGCCAGGACTTTTATGCCAGGCTCACGTGATGTAGGGGAAATTCCCAAGCAGAGGCACAACCTTTTCTACAACTCCACCTGCCCTGTATAGCTATTTCAGCCTTCCAACCCCTTGTCAAGTCCCACTGTGTTAAATCCCCTCTGTCTGAAACGCCTAGTGTGATCACTGTTTTCCCAATGGGACCCTCACCAATAGGGCCTTGACATTAATGTAAAGATTCTGCCCATTTGTGTCCGCACCTCTAGTTCTAGCCTATTCCAGTTCACCTCAAATATCACCCTCTGATTAATCACCCTCAAGCAAAATTCTGATTGCATCACTTTTCCATTCAAAAGTTTTCTAAGAATCCCCATCACCTACAGAATTAAAAACAACCTGGCATCCCGGGACCTCTACGATTATGACCAACACTCCTTCCAGGTCCTCTGTGTGTTCATGCCTTCCCCTCTCTTTGACAGCTCTCCCTTCCCATGTTAACCATTTAAAATTCTGCCCATTTAGCCCTGGCTGGTGTAGCTCAGTAGATTGAGCACAGGCTGCGAACCAAAGGGTCACAGGTTTGATTCCCAGTCAGGGCACATGCCTGGGTTGTGGGCCAGGTCCACAGTGGGGGCATGTGAGAGGCAACCACACACTGATATTTCTCTCTCTCTTTCTCCCTCCCTTCCCCTCTCTAAAAATAAATGAATAAAATCTTTAAAAAAAATTCTGCCCGTTCAAGTGTCACTTTCACTTTTAAATTTTCCCCTAATTTTTATTTCATGAATCCCTGGGTGGTGGCTTTAAAATACTATATGTCCACAAATTCTTTGATACTCCTGCCTTCAAGAGGTGAAACTTAAGTTTGCTACCCCTGAGTGTGAAATGGACTTGGTGTTTTGCTTCCAACGAATCAGACAGGGTGAAAGTGATGGTATGCAACTTCTGAGTCTGGGTCATGAAAGGCACTGTGACTTCTTCACTGCTCTTTCACTTGAATTAATGGCTCTCTCTGAGGAAAGCAAGTTGCTCTGTCATGAGGATAGGACAGGGGGAAATGAGGCCTTCTCCCAATAGCCACTTGGATGAATCTTCTTGAAAGTGAAACTTCCAGCCTCACTCAAGCCTTCAGGTGATTGTGTTCCTTGCCAACATCTTGATTTCAAGATGCCCTAGGCAAGAACCCCCTAGCTAGGCCACTCCTGAATCCCTGGTTCACAGAATGTGTAAGATAATGAATGCAGCTGTTTGAAGCCACTAGACTTTGGCGCTATTTGTTACTCAGTAGTAGATAACTAACACACCACTGTACTTTACTCCAGTGAATTCATTATTTGTGTATTTCTGTTATAGACCTTTCTTCTATTCCCCAGCTAGGCAGTGAGCTCGTAAGTGGCATGGGTTATGACTCACTTAGCTGTGTGTCCCCCAAAATGACTAGCAAAGTGCCTTGCAAAAAGCAGGTTATCAATGCATTTTCCCTTCAACATAATAGAATAATGTCACTTTTAAAACTGTAGGCTCTGGGCACTGGCCAATGTGGCTCAGTTGGCTGGAGCATCATCCCATAACCAAAAGGTTGCAGGTTTGACTCCTGGTCAGGGCACACACCTGGGTTGTGGGTTCAATCCCCTCTCTGGGTGTGTATAAGGGGCAACCAACTGATGCTTCTCTTTCACACTCATCTGTATCTTCCTTCCTTCCTCTCTGTTGAAAAGCAATGAAATAATGTCCCAGGGTGAGGCTGAAAAAAATTAGATCAGAATATATGCTCTGGGATCAGGCATATATATGCTAAGAACCAAACTTTGCCATTTTCAACTGTATGAATTTGGAAAAGTTAATTACTATCTTTAAGATTCTGTTTCCTTATCCACAAAATTGGGATAACAATTGACCCACACCAGTTTCGTTGTAAGTATAGGCGTGGGGAAAATACTTAATCCCTTCCCCCCTTGTTTCCATAAATGGAAGAGGTTTCCATTCTACTCCCCAAAAGGGGGTGACATTGGAGAAATGCTTTTAGGTCCTCCTGTCACCCGTCTCACTTGATCCTTCACACAGTAGAAGAACAAGTGTTTAATAGGTGAGATTGATAGAACATGACACCAAATAACAGATATTTAATGGTCACTGTTCTGAGTACTCCAGTCTTGCCTCACCTCTTTCTTGCTCATGAATATAGAAGCAGACATTAAAACAGTACATTCATTTTCTGTGACCTAATCTGAAGCAGAAAATACAACTGGGTCAGGGCCTAAAAAATGGCTTAGAGAGACAGACCTGGAAACCCATGTCCACTACTCTATTTCTCCTTCTCTTTCTCTCTCTCTCTTCTCTCTGTCTCTCTCTCTCTGTCTTACAAGTCTCAGGTAGCCCAAGACACCACTTCCATGCACCTTTCTGCTAAGCTCAACTTTCCCCACAGGTAAGTAACAAAATCTAAATTTGGGAAAAATCATAGAAGAACCTGAAATATTCCACAATCCAGTTTAAAGATTAAGAGAGCTTAATCTTGTTCTCTTTAAATTTTATTATGGAAATTTTCTAAACACACACAAAAATAATCAGAACAGTATAATGAAACCCCCAGGTCTACCTATCACCCAACTTCAGCAGTTTATAGCCAACCTCATTTCAGTGTTGCATTTGTAATTCTCCTCTGGTTACTTATATCTATTGTCAGTTGTCTGAAAACTTGAGGGAAGAGTTACTGATTAATTGACACTCAGATTTCTACAAGGAAGTTAAATGCGAGAATGTATGTGAAGGTCCCCTGGAACATAATAAGCTTTCAAAAAAACATTAGCATTAATAATGATGAGGTGCCATCAGTGGAGGTGAAAGCATACTTTGACCAGGATGATTTGGGATGGAAAAATGTGGATCATTCTCCTCACCCACCGTCTGCTGGACTGGCAAGAGCCTATAATGTTGTGGGTAGTAGGAACTTACTGGATGAAAAACTAGGAAGGATTAGCTACTCTAACAATTGCCCAGAGACTTTTCTTTAAAATCACATCATTTCTTTCTCACATTAATCACTTACCTCCAGCCTCATGCGTTGGGACACCATGCCTATGTCGATGCTGACAAACACCATTCTATTCGACCCATCGGGTTCCGCCATAACGAAAGCACGGCTGTACAACCTGGTGAGGAGGCCCCGTGCGTTCTGGCCACTTTTGCCGTAGCCCATCTGCAGAGGAAGAGAGAATCAGAGCCACTCCACCTCACACAACCCCCAGCCCTCCACCGCTACCAGAAAGCAGGCTCACCCATGGAGGAAAAGACTACCAGTGCCGAAGAAGGACAAAGAAAAACAATCCACATGACACTGAAAGCTCTGAGTGAGATAGTAACGTGTGTTTTCAAGAATAAAGGCAACATCATAAAAGAGGATTTACTCTTCTGTGTAGAAAAATATAAAGAGAAAGTAGTGATAAGCTTGACAGAGCTATTCACTGCTCCATGGACGAAGAAGGGGCAGGCATGGCTCAGAATTTTGTTAACTGCACTGAAGACCTTTCAGGGCTTCTCTGGCATTTGAAACAAAACCTTTTCTCTTGTCTAAGATACTACACAATGAAATAACTCCCTTCCCACCATGCACATGGCCCAGGAACATCCTGAAATTGAAGGCTCTCTCCCTTTGGTCACTTTGGTTGTTGGGGTGTGTGTGTGTGTGTGTGTGTGTGTGTGTGTGTGTTTTGGTCCGTGACTTTAATTTTATTTTTGTTTTTTGCCTAAAGAAAATGGTTTCTTTATGGTTAAGTACTCTTTACCGAGTATACCTAACCCTGCCTTTTCCCATGTTATCCCTCCCTAAACCAAGTCAGTTCAAATACACCTATCCTAGCCCCTTCTGCCACCACATCATAAAACCCATCCTTAAAGTATACCCAGGCCTTCAGAATGCTGCCTCTACTCTTGCTTTACCCTCATATGAGTGTTTATTTAGGATTACATTCCAGAGTCAGTTTTCAGAACAGACAGCAGGGAATAGAGTTGACCCTTGAACAACATGGGTTTAAATGGTGCATGTCCACTTATGCCTGAATTTTCTCAATAAATACAGTCAGCCCTTCAGATCCATGGGTTTCATGTGCATGGACTCAACCAACTACCAAAAACATTTTTACATTCCCAACCATGGGTCAAAAATACTGATTTTGATGTATAGTCCATTGAATCTGTCAATGCAAAGGGCCAATTGCAGTTAAGTTCTGGGGGAGTTAAAAGTTACACATGAATATTTGACTGCATGAGGGTTGGCACCCTAACCCTTACATTGTTCGATGGTCAGCTGTAATTCTTTGACTCTAAAGATCATTTGGTAGGAGGGAGACAATCCCATCAGACAACCTTCTCCTCTGATTTCCTAGGGAAGCACCGATATAAATTATACTACCACCATTGTAGTCAAAAGAATGCATGCTAGCAGCCAACAGGACACACCTAACACACTGAAGGGTTTTACTTGACATCCCCAGTATTGGCCCACACTAGGTTTCCAGTTTCAACTAACCAGAGTTGCCTACATTTTCCAGTTGAGAGAGATTTAAATCCTTAAATCTTCAATCTAGAGGTTTTCTGGCTTCTCTTGAAAAAATTGTCAGATACAGCAACCTTGAGTCCACATTCTTACAGAGCAACAATCAACTAGAGCCATGTACTTTCTAGTTGCACCATAATCCCCACAACTTCCTACTGTCTTCAAACTGAGGATCACTAGATATTTATCATCTTCCACTGGCCTGCTTCAGTCATTTACAGTACCTGATCATCCTCTGTAGTATTTGAGTTTCCCAGCCCTGCCAATTCATAAAAAATGGGCAACTGTCTTTACAAGGGAGCTGTAGTTAAATAAATGACCCCTCTTCCTTATAGGACAAAGTTCATAATGTTACATATCAGTGAAGTTAATAGAAAAGCAAGAAGATGATGCTATAATAATCAGGAGTAAATGTAGGATTCAAGATAATAAAATCATTTCACAGTCTCTTTGAGGAGCCCTTGATTACCTACCATATTGATATCTGCTACTTGTCCTGTGCAGTCAGCTCGCCCAACACCAATATGGTAGCCACTGAAGTTCTGAAATAGAGGAAGCTCTGGGGTAGTAGTCACTGGGGACCCCTGGGTGGCTGTCAGGGTTTGTGTGAGTGTTGAGCCTTGAGGGACTATGCAGTCCTGGGTAGCCGGTGTGCTCTGGGTGGCCGGTGTGCTCTGGGTGGCCTGAGGGCTCTCAGTGGCTGGAAAACCTGAATCTAAAAACAGAATAAGACATTTGAGAAATAACCATTCAGCCCCCTTATCTGTCAGCATCAGTTAGGACACTTAGGTTCATGTTGATAAGGAAAAGTCTTTGTATATTCTCTTAGGTGTAAGGTACATGGTAGAATACATCTCAGAAATTTGTTTTATATCAATCCTAAGGATGACCTTTTTGAACCAAACAATCAAAACGTCCATCAAATGTCCTTCAGCTTCTCCTCACAAGCCATTCCCTCTCAAACTCATCATTCTTCTTCACTCGCCGTGCACTTCTGTACCAAGCAAACAAATCAGGTGTCAGGCTCGTGGCACCCAACCTACTAAACCCAGTCTCTGGGAATTCACTTCTTCCATTCTCTCCATCCAGAACCCTTACTTTTTTCTGCTCCACGAACCAATCTCCACTACGCCCTCAGAGTTCGTTCATTTCTGTTACACCCACATCCAGCTCAACTCCTCATCTCTAAGATGCCACCCCAGCTGTCTCTACCCTGCTCTGATCTTCCTCAACCTTCTTGAGAGTTTTATTCTTTTTCTTAAAGACTTATTCTGAATGCACCCTAGATCATTGTACACTTGTTCACATAGTTCTACCTTATATGTACATATATATACATATATATATATATATGTGTGTGTATATATATATTATAATATATATTACATATGCACACAAATATGGTATAGAGACTAAGTGGGCAGATGCCAGAAACAAACATCCAGTTTTAAAACTGACTTTACATGCCCTGGCTGGTGTAGCTCAGTGGATTGAGCACGGGTTTCGAACCAAAGGGTAACCAGTTCGATTCCAAGTCAGGGCACATGCCTGGGTTGCAGGCCAGGTCCCTAGTGGAGGCCATGTGAGAGGCAACCACACATGATGGTTCTCTTCCTCTCTTTCTCCTTCCCTTCCCCTCTTTCTAAGAATAAAAAAATAATAATAATAATAAATTTTTAAAAATTAAAATAAAAAAATAAAAACACTTGGCTGGTGTGGCTCATTGGATTGAGCACTGCCCTGTGAACCAAAGGGTCATTGGTTCAATTCCCAGTCAGGGCACATGCCTGGGTTGCTATTCATGCCACTGGGGGGCACATGAGAGGCAACCACACATTGAAAAATAAATTAAAAAATAAAAAATAAAAATAGAAGTGACTTTACCAATTACTAGCTGAACAAGTTACTTAGGCTATTTCACCTCAATTTTCTCATCTATAAAATAGAGATAATAATAATATTCTACTTTCTAGGGTTGTTTTGAACAATAAATATGTTAATGCATATTAAAAATCTAGAGTAATGTAGGCTGCCTTACAGCTCTCATTTTATTCACGTATTTAGATGTCTTACATATCCATCTTACTTGCTTTCTTGTTTTCAACCCAGGCAACAGCCAGAGGTGGCCAAGGAGGCAGATGTCAGTGTCTCAGGGCATTAGTGGTCAGGAAGTACTGAGGCAAGAAATTAACAGCTAACTTATTATGGCATCCTAGAATTTTAGAGCTCAAAAAAATTAGAGATCACTTCGTCCAATCTCCTCAGTTTTACAAGCAAGAATACTAAACCCCAGAGAGTAGCTTAATCAAGATTTCATGGAGAGCATATAATTAATCAGGTGCCCAAACCAGATCCTTCAGCTCAGAATCTAATGCTATTTCAGCCACATTCCATTTGGAGTTAGAAATTGTGTCTTCTCTTCCCCAAGCCCACATTCTCTACAAGACATCAAGTATTGCAAGAAAGGAAGTAGGAAACTTTGCTATTGCTTCATTGATACCAGTGTAGGAATGTGGTGCCAACCAAAGCAAAATTTACACAGCCAAAGGCAAGGTCTTTGTGATCTCAAAGTCCACCTTCCATCTCTGTAAAATGCTACTAAGACTAGCACCTACCTTCATGCGAGATTTTGCCGAAAAAGTAACCTTTCAATAAACAGCAACTTCTACTGTGATGATAGTTACTGTAATTATTGATAACCAACCTGAGCCTCATTTTAAGAGCTAAAACTAGATAAGCCCTACAGATCCTTTCATTTCTAGCAGTCCAAGACCCTGCTCTGCCCACAGCTGGCACAGAGGATCTCTGGTCCTCTGTGTTTGCAGGGAATTCAAAGCACAGGATATGGTAGAAAATACAGTGGAAAAGAGAGAAAGCCACAGAAGAGAAAACTGAGGTGCAAACATGCTATCTTCTTCTCCATTTGGTCTGAGTCCAGCCCTCCTTTTACTTTGGCCAAAGCATACAATCCCCACTGTTTCTCTACTCATTTAGCAGGTATAATATAACCTAACACTGAAGTAGAAGCTTCATCAAAGACCTTTGGCCCACTATTGCTTGTAAATATAGCCTACATAGTTTTCAAAAACTAAATTCATTTTTAACACTAAAAAAAATTAAAAGATGTCTAAACATTCCAATGTCTAGCTTCTCTTGAAAATGCAGGAGAACTGAGTTCATGTTTATTATAACAGCAAACAGCTGGCACTCAGGGGGCATCTATGGACCTTCTTCACCCAAATTGCAGCTGCCCCCATCCTAGTCTACCTTCCCACTGGATCTCATTTATAGAGCTTAATTGGCCCTCCCAAGGATTTGAATTTAAGACCCCCCTCTTTAAGGCTTTTTAAAGACTCGCTGATAATCAATGGATCTTTTATTCACCTTTTACCCCCAGGAAAAGTTGATCCCAAAAGAGTCAAAGGGTAAGAGAAGAGGATTAAGGCAAAAATCTCACATCACTGAGCCTTGAAGAATTCTGATTTGTGCTTAGATCGGTGGAAAAATAGAAGATAAATAACTGCATACCAGATGCTGTCAACTGTAGGGGCAAAGGTAAACTTGATAAAAATTGCTATCAGTACAGAAAGAGCAATGTAATGTAAAGGTTAGGTGGCTACACCAGGCATTGTAAGTACACATTGAACTGTCCTGTCATCAGCATTATCAGCAGACACTATTTCTTGCCTCAGTGTCCCCAGTAATCAAGGAATTTGCTGCAGGCTGAGATGCAGCAGCCAGAAGAGCCCATGACACTTGCCTTTGTGATTTTCAATGGTCCCACTGGTGATAAACAAGAGGGTGAGAAGGGCCACTGTGATTGCAGTCATCATTACAAGGAGGAAAATCAGGAATGTCTCTAATATGGAGAAGGTACGTTTGGCCATTTTTCCTAAGAAAGAGCAGAGATAGAAGAGACAACAAAAGACAGAATCAAAAATTAAAATGCATTTGCTTCAAGCTGCCCAGGGTATCTTAGCTCTTTCATATGAATAGTCTATACCAGGCAAGGACAAGGGCACACTCACCACTAGTTCCATATCCCAAGCCCATTGCAGGGAAGACCAATCAATTACAGAACTCTCTGATAAGTTCAGATGGGGTTTCCAAATCCTTACCAGCACTGTGCTCATCCTGGCATCCACTACTCATCATTTGGCATTGGCAACTAAATGAAAATCTATTTGCATCCCTTGGCTACATCATTACTGCTCTCATTTATGGTGATGATATTATTTATAGGTCTGTACACGGGTCTAGGTTGGAGCACTTCTGTCAATGGTGATAACTGATCTACCCACACTGTTTGTACTTGTGAGAAGTCTTGCTAAGATGATGGCTTTACTCTGTCATTAAAGATAAGTAAAATTATCTTGTCTACATGGAAGTGAAATCCATACCTTTAGCATTTAAACTCCATGTTTTAACTTTAAATTCTACCTGATAAGAGAATGGCATAAAAGGGGGTGGGTTTTGGCATCACTGTCTCAAGACAGGTGTTAACAAAATTTCCCTTTTCAGTGATAAGAAGGATCTCACACATTTTGCAAACCCTGTAGCAAAGGATGAGGATAAAAATAAAAATGCCCCTGTGCTCTACAAACACAGAAAATGTACTTGCAAATATTTAGGATATTTTAGGAGGAGAAATCATCATTACTTAGAGGGAGTATAGAACCTAACAAGTCATGTAACAGGAAAAACTATATTGTGGTAGTTAAATATTGAATTCTGAAGTCTGACTCCAGATTTAAATCTCATTTCTGCCACTTACTGCAACTGAACTTGAGAAATCTCAGTGAGCCTCAATTTCTCCATCCTTATATAAATAGGAATGTGATGATGATCATTTTAGTACCTATCTTATAGAGTTCGTATAAAAATAAGAGGAGATAATATAATAATAATTTGTTCCATGGAATGGAATGTGTTCAAAATGTTGATGTTCATCACTGGGCTCCAAAATGGCAAAGACTCTGTGCTCCTCACAGACCTTAAAGGGAGTTTATGTAACACATTATGAAAGGATTATTGGAATCACAGTGGAGACTTGAGAGCCCACTTTATTAACCCCTGCTTTAGGAAGCCTGAGCAATGAGATGGGATTGGAATCCCAAAACCTGTCCCCCACAAATGGCATTATGTGGCTAAAATGTTGCTACCCCCAAGAGTTGTAAATTGGCAACAACAGTTGTGTTTAGTATTGCCCAGACAATTTTTGTTGCTTCAGTTTGACTTAGTTGACAAAACAAAAGATAAATCTTATACTTTTTTTATAGAGTACACATTTACAAATCTGAAACTTCAAATTTTCTTTCAAAATACTTCATAAAATATGGCAACACTGAGCCCAGCATTCCCATGTGCCAAGAGTTTCAAAACTTAGTAGGTGATGTTCCCTTTAGATGGAGCATGCCTTCTCCAATCTGCCATAGCTCCTACCCAGTAGGTCTTGTCCATCTAAGTCAATGTCCATAGTCATTTTATTGTGCAACTCCTGGACTAGAGGTTAAAAATCAGTCTACCAGCAAATACTTCTGAGGTAGGGCTGAACTGGGAGCAAACAAAGAAACCGGGACATCTCCCCAAATTTCCTGGTCACTGGTAGGCTTTCCCCATCCATATCATACCACCATCATCCCTTTCAACACCAGCAGCAGCAACAACTTCAAATTTAGGTTCTGTACGTAAAATTTAGATACATATTAGTCTGTATCTTGATCCCAAGTTTCACTGACAGCTTTGGGAAGTCAGGAAGCACATTTAAGATGTGCCTCTGAAACTTTGATGATCCAAGAGGTTTACTAGTCATTAGCTATTGTTTCAGTAGCAAACTTCAAACCCAGTATACCTAGTTCATGCTCTAAGCTTTGGTTTCTATAAGCCTTTCTACTGGCTGAGACAGCTTCTGTACAAAAAATCCAATTAAAAATGGATGACTGTCCTGGCTGGGTGGCTCAGTTCATTGGAGCATTGTCCCATACACCAAAAGTTCAATACATCTGAACTTTTCAATACACCTGGTTGCAAGTTCAATTCCTGGTCAGTGTACATGCCTGGGTTGTGGGTTCAATCATCATGTCAGGACAAGTATGGGAGTCAACCAATCAAAATCTCTATCTCACACTGATGTTTCTCTCTCCTCTCTCCAACCCCCCCTTCATCCCTCCCTTTCTCTCTCTCTAAAATCAATGAAAACATATCCTTGGTGTCAGTCATCAATTTAAAAAAATATCAGTGACTGACAGCTGGACCTCCCAATCCCAGATCACCTACAGTCAGATTGTATATGTAAATGTGGCCACAAGGTAGGGGTCTGTGTAACAAACAGACATGGCATAAAATCATGCTTTTTAAATATTTTTTAGTTTTTCTCTGTTGACTGATTACCACTACCAGCCTTTTGCACAAGTCAACAGTAGCACCTGATTTAACAGTACAGTTTCCACCTCTTACTTAGAGTTCAATGATGTACCTCAGGTGTTTCTCCACTCTTATTTTGTTGCCAGAATTATTGCCAACACATGACAATTCTTTTTGAACCCATTATCACTGTTTATTTCTCATTAATGATTAAAATCTAAATTCAAACTTTAAAGCAAATGCCTGTTCAGAAGGCAAATGAACCTTAGAGAGCTAAACCCAACAATTACATTTTAAAGGATTATACATCTCCTAATGGTTCCCAATTAATCTAGCAGAATCCTGAAAGGTCAATGATATGCCCTAATGCAACAACAGCAAGCCACTTGTCACATCTTTCCTGTGCTGAGGTCCCTATTTCTCAAGACTGTGACAGTAAGAAGTAATAATTTGGCAAAGTAGGTTTCCAAAGAAAATGATGTGAAGATTTAGGGTTTCATCAAGATCTCTGAGGCAATGGATTACTCAAGATCCACCCCTCCCTTTCGAAGAAAATATGGGCATTCTTACCTTATTCAACCACTCAAAAGAATTTCTGCATTCAGTAAAGCAAGTGATGGTCCAAAATTGTGTTTCCTTTCCCTTGCACCTTGCTCAGCGAAGATTTTTCAGCACTTTCTGACACATACGAAGGAAAGATTTTTCACAGTGATGTTCAAGAGAGTTAGAGTTCTCATTATCATAACTTTGTGGGCTTGGTAGAAGGATAAGATTAAAGTGTGTTGATAATAAAAGGCTTATATGCAAACACTCACCTGGGCTGGCCTGACACTGAGGTGGAAGTTGCAGGAGGCCTATGGGACTGAAGGTCAGTTCTACGCAATGTCTACAAGCTGGATCACAAAAATCAAAACAAAACAAACCAACAAACCACGTGCTTTATTCATTGCTGGTCACTCAAACACATAGTAGACAGGACAGTGAGAACCTAGGAAAATTTCTGGTCAAGTGGAATGAAGGAACTGAAACAAGAAAAGTAAACAAAGCCAAACAGTTTGAGCAACTTACAGCCAGCTGGTGAATCACAAGACCTTATCTCCCCTAACCGAGGACACTGGAGTGCAAACTATTTATACCTCCCCACCCTAACCAAAGAACACATAGCTTAAATCTCCTTGGTTTCAAAAAATAAAGAACAGAGACCCAATTAATGCCATTTGTGCCAGCTAAACCCAAGGACAGATAAAGTCAGAGGAATAATAAAAACTCCATTAAAAATCAGACAGACTCATGGTAAAACAGTATAACAGACCAAAAAATATTCCCAAGTTCACTCCCCACCCATACGCTCATTTTGACACATCAACATAATAAAAATGCATCTGGAAAGCTGATGAATATTCTGCTGAAACCCTTCCCTACAATTCTCACCCACAGAAAGAAGATAAAAAGCCCTCAGAACAAAGATTCAGGGTGGGGCCCACACCCTTTCCAGATACATTCTTCTTATTTCCTTCTCAACTCTAAGGGCCCCCATGACACTTGCAGCCAGGGGAGCAGTGGGCAGTGGGCTGTGGGTGGCAGCAGCTCCTCCTGGGCTTACCCCCTGTTCCTGTCTCCAAGGCGCCTTTTTTCTGACTTCCCAGTGAGCAAACAGCAGCCCCGCCCTGGCTCCTCCTTTCCTACAACATTTCTAGGGAGCCAAAGCAGAGCACTGCCTGGTCTTTCTACTGTTACTCCTTCTACCCTAAGTCCTTTCTTTGTTTCACTATTTTTTTTTTATCAGTATAGAAGTCTTTGATTTTTTTCACACTTATGCCATGAATTCACAGGGAATGGGTTCCAGCAGCTCAGGCTCCTTTCCATTGGTTCTCACACAGTGGGCTTCTCTGGGCGGAGCAGGCTGACGCTTCAGCTGAACCCAGGTGCCTTTCTCTTTAGCTTCCTTCTTTTTCTGATCATTTTCCTTCACATGTTTCAGGAAGCTGTCTCAACTCTCAGAGTGCTTAACATGCTCAATTCGTCCATTAATTCTCTTGACCTTTAACTTGTTTGTTTACAACAATGCCCACCACATGCTGGGTGATTTTGAGATCATTAAAGACAATAAAACACTGGAAGTCGGCTGGAACTGCCATCTTCCAGTGTTTCACTGTCTTTAATAAGCATTCTCTCAAAATCACCTGGACTCGTGCTGAAAACTTTGCTATACGATGTCAAGAACCCATATGCTACAGGCCGGCCTGCGGCAGGCTGGTCTCTGTCTGGTAACAATAGCCAGGGCTGTGGGTCCCCCCGGGAAATATTTATACCAATTTCAGAACAGAAAAGCACTTTCCATTTTTAGATTCTCATGTGTAAAAATAATGCCAAATTTTAGATTAAGAATGTGAATAATGAACATATAACAGAGTAAGAATGGTGTACAATCATTAAAAATTGTATTGAAGAAAAAAACTTAATGACATGAAAAAAATTACTAAGAATATTAGGTTATTTTAAGTTTATAAAAACATTTGATACCATTTGAGTAAAGTATACATTATTTATATAGGTATGGTCAAACAGACCACAAGAAAAGTACACCAAAGCATTAAGAAGTAATTGTCTGGTATTAAGATTGTGGGTATTTGTTTTTTTTTTAATCTTTTGACTCGATAATTTCTAGAATAGCCATGTAACACTTTTGTAATGGGAAAAATAAAATGTTTACCTTCTCTTGGAGAATATATACTATATAACAGCATGAAGTTAATGGCCCAAAAGAGATGAAGAGAGAAAGAAACAGATAAAACCCCTCTGTTTTTCCAAGTAAACCCAAACTGTCCAAGAAATAGTTTAAAGAAGGCTGCACAGGCCACTTAATTTCTGGCAGAGTTTGTGGAGAAACCAGCCCTCAATAGTCCATCCCTCCCGCCTTTCATTAGCATAATGATGAAAACAAATCTAAGGCAACACCCAATTCAAGAATATAACACATATGGAATTGCTTCCTCCCTAACTCTTATTCCCAGTCACCTCATTCCTGTTCCAGAGGCAATCACCACCCACCCATGTTTTGTAAATCTTTGCAAAATGATTCTATGCATATTTCTATGTCTTTTTGATACAACTAGCATAATTCTGCTTCCCTTCACTTAATGTATAGTAGAGAATGTAACTACATATAGAATGTATATAGGCCTCATTCTTGTTAATGGCTGTATAATATCTGGTTATATGATATATCTGTAAATTCCTAGAAGTGAAATTGCTGGGTCAAAGGAGAGCATTTAAAATTTTGTACCAGACTTCTGGCCAAGATGGAGGCATAGGTAGATGCACTGTGCCTCCTTACAACAAAAAGGACAACAAAAAATTTAAAAATAAAAAAATCAACTAGAAATGCCAGAAAATCAAATTGTAGGGAAGTCTGACAACCAAGGAGTTAAAGAAGAAACATTTGTCCAGACTAGAAGGAGGGGCAGAGATGGGCAGCTGGGTGGAGAGGCGTTATGGTAGGGTAACAGCTGGCAGACTGGGTGAGGTGGTAGCTGGAGGACCGAGTAGCCCCACATTTGCTTGTGGATAAACCAGGAGGAACAACTGGTGAGTGAAACATATCGCACAACCCAGGGTTCCAGCATGGGGAAATAAAGGCTCAAAACCTCTGGCTGAAAAAAACCCATAGGGGTTGCAGTGCCAGGAGAAACTCCCAGCCTCACAAGGGAGTTTGTTGGAGAGACCCACGGGGTCCTAGAATGTACACAAATCACCTACCCTGGAATCAGTGCTAGAAGGGCCCAATTTGCTTGTGGGTAGTTGGGGAGGGGACTGGAAGCTGCAGATTGCTGAGTGGGCCATATTTTTCCCTCTCAGACCCCTCCCCCACATGCAGCACCACAATACAGTGACATCAGTTGCCCTGCCTGGTGAATACCTAAGGCTCTACCCCTTACTACATAACAGGTATGCCAAGGCAAAAAATAAAAATGTCCCAAATGAAAAAGCTCCAGAAAAAATACAATCAAGCAATGAAAAGATAGCCAATCTATCAGATGAAGAGTTCAAAACACTGGTAATCAGGTTGCTCACGGACTTGGTTGAGTATGGTCACAAAATAGAGGAAAAAGTGAAGGCTATGAAGAGTAAAATAAAGGAAAATGTACAAGGAACCAACAGTGACAGGAAGGAAACTGGGACTCAAATCAACAGTTTGGACCAAAAGGAAGAAATAAACATTCAACCAGAACCGAATGACGAAACAAGGATTCAAAAAAATGAGGAGAGGCTTAGGGACCTACAGGACAACTTTAAATATTCCAATATCTGAATTATAGAGGTGCCAGAAGGAGAAGAGAAAGAGCAATAAAATGGAAACTTATCTGAAAACATAATGAAGGAGAATTTCCCAATCTGGCTAAGGAAATAGACTTCCAGGAAGTCCAGGAAGCTCAGAGAGCCCCAAAGAAGTTGAGCCCAAGGAAGCACACACCAAGGTACATCATAATTACATTACCCAAGATTAAAGATAAGGAGAGAATCTAAAAAGCAGGCAGAGCAAAGGAGACAGTTACCTACAAAGGAGTGCCCATAAGACTATCAGCTGATTTCTCAATAGAAACCTTTCAGGCAAGAAGGGGCTGGAAAGAAGTATTTGAAGTCATAAAAGGCCAAGACCCACATCCAATATTACTCTATCCAGCAAAGCTATCATTTAGAATGGAAAGGCAGATCAAGTGCTTCCCAGACAAGGTCAAATTAAAGGAGTTCAGCATCACCAAGCCATTTTTATATGAATGTTAAAGGGACTTATCTAAGAAGAAGATCAAAACTATGAATAGTAAAATGACAACAAACTCACAACTATCAAAAACCAAACCTAAGAAAAAATGAAAACAAAAACAAACTAAGCAAACAACTAAACAGGAACAGAATCACAGAAACAGAGATCACATGGAGGGTTATCAGTGGGGAAGGGCAGGTGGGGTGTGGGGGAAAAGGTACAGGGAATAAGAAGCATAATTGGTAGGTACAAAATAGACAGAGGAAGGTTAAGAA
Organism: Tonatia bakeri; assembly: GCA_004024845.1. Lineage (NCBI taxonomy): Eukaryota > Metazoa > Chordata > Mammalia > Chiroptera > Phyllostomidae > Tonatia > Tonatia bakeri. The sequence goes on along the minus strand of PVIA01006311.1, from coordinate 53,385 downwards.
TAAGATAGGAAATGGAGAAGCCAAAGAACGTATATGTACGACCCATGGACATCAACTAAGATGAGGGGGAAATGCAGGTGGGAGAGGGTATGCAATGCAGGGGGAAATTAAGGGGAGAAAAGGGGACAACTGTAATAGCATAATCAATAAAATATATTTAAATAAATAAAATGTGCCAATATTTGCAAATAAACCTATGTGAGGTCTGTGCTGGCATGTATTGAAATCTGTTTCATATACCTCCACTGACAGGACAGCTCAGGCTCTCTGACATTTGTCACTGTGATGGGCAAAAAAAAAAGTGCTATTTCCTCATGGTCTTCCTTTGCATTCTCTTCTGAATTAGTCCAAATGTAGTCATACATTTTTAAAAACAGAGATAATATATATATGCCATCTATATTTACAACACATAGTAATTAATGTATCTTAGCTACTTCTCTGCTGTTGCAGAGAGGAACGGGTTAAACTGGCATTAAACAAGTGTTGTGTGGTGTCCATGTTAAAGTTCTTGGTGTCAAGCAGCAGGGACCAAATAGAGCTAACATAAGGGGGAGGGAAAGTGAGAGAGAAGGAAATTCACTGGAAGGCAGGAAAAGAGATTGGAGACTCAGGCTCAGGAGGCCAGAGACCAGGACGGCTCAGCAGGCCTAAGTGGTGGAAGCTATGGCACCATCTTTTTAGGGCGTCACCATTGAGAGGGATTCCCTCCAAGTACATGGTCTTTGTGCTGTTCTACTCAGGATTTCATTCCCAAAACACAACATCTGACTGGTCTGATGTAGCTAGTATACTTGTCCCTTGCCTGAATGGACACTTAAAAAGAAGTTCCAACAAGACCACCACACCCAAAGAGGAAAGGGTTGTTCTCCAAAATAAAATCAAGGCAGGTCATACAACAGATGCCACGGGTGGCCTGCCATTGAATTTCCTTTTCCCTTGCAGTGGGATGGCCTTTGAATCACCCAGTGGTCTCTCCATGACCTCTCCTGACACCTCCCTTCCTGTGAAAAGGAACATTGCCATGTTCATTCACTGTGAGACCTGCTTAGGTCTCACAGTGAATGAACTGTGAGACCCACATATCTAGTCAGACAAGATCATTTGAAGCAGGGCTTTCGTAGATGACAATATCATAATATTCCATTTCCCCAGGCAGCATTTGAAGGCCCGTATCTGAAAGCTAAGGGGTGGGAATCAGGAAGACTCTGAGCACTGTGGCAGAGCCAGTGGGGGAGCAGTGGTGGGCCAGGGGACTGCTGGTGCCCACCCAAACGGCCAACTCGTGTAGCCAGGAGTAAGAGTATTTTGAGGTGAAGGGAAGATATAATCCCAGCAAACATTTTAACTTGTACATATATTTTATTTCTGTCTGGATGACCTTCAGATAAATCCTGTTGTAACAGGGAGGGTCTGGCCAGATCTCTGGGCAAAGCAGAAGGATCCCTGAGGTGGCAGGACAGGCTGCACTCCCCAAACTGAGGGAGGGATTACAGAAAACCTCAAGGAGGCAAATCAGCCAGTCAGCTTGTGACTCCAAATTCCCAGCTGAGAGTAAACAAGACAGAACATAACCTCCGCTCCGGGCACCCTGTGTCCCCTGTGCAGGGCTAGGTAATACTCTTACCCACTTCTGGATCGTGGCAGCAGGAGAAGGGGCAGAGACCCTGTATGGCCTGATGTGTGGTAGATGTTAGCCTGACTTGGCTGACAAGGTGTACACTCACACAGCACATAAGATTTGGGGGAAAAGATTTTAAAATAAAGGGCATGAGGAAATTTTTTTGCCTTGCCCTCACTTGCATGGTTAGGAGCCAGCTCACAGAGGCCGAGCCTCATGCACAGGACACGTGCCTCACCAGCGCTGGGCCTGCAGGACCCTGAGGTCCTGCACCACATGGCATAGATCCTGGACCTCCCCCTTTCTCTTGCTCTGAGAGAAGCACACAGACTCATGGGCCAAGAATATTTGCCGGCTCGGGGGTGGCAAGCAGCCTTGGACACCAGGGCCCCTCAGACAGAGCTCCTAGCACAGCTGGTTGCAGTGATCTGGCAGTGTGCCCCAAGCCCAGAAGAGAGAGGAAGCTGCAGCTAGACAATAAAGACACTGGCTCCACAAGTGCACACTCCAGTGAGAGACAGAGAGAGAGAGCGCGAGCCTGGAGCTGGAGAGACAGACACCCATCTGGTAGCAGCCTTGGGACCCAGGAGGACAGATAAGAATGGAGTGGAGGGTCTGGACACTGATTCTGATCCTGGTGGTGGCCAGCTTCTTTCTGTGTTTAGCAGAAGAAAATGGCTTGGAACCAGGTGATTCCCCAGCCCCCCCAAACTGGACACCATTTTAATAAAAATCTTTTCCCTTCCCCAGCAATTAGTGTGCTATGCTTGTGGACAGTGGCAGGAGGCCAAATTAAACTTTGTTCAGTAACACTGTTAGCTAGGATGATGGAGACTCTCTTTCTCTACCCTCCATGCTAAGACACTCATTCACAAGCACACATTCTACCCATTTTCTGTGCCTGAGCCCATGAGAGCACAGGTGCAGAAAAGAATGATTAAAAATGAGCATGATCCAGCAATAGCTCCAGGATGCAAGCCAAAGTCTCCAGATTCCTAGACGAGACCTCTTGCCCTTCAGCAAACCCTTACTACCCACCGTGACTTGGGCCCTGGCATGGCAGGCTCTGGGGGTATGCGGGGCTAGGCGTTCACTCCTTATTAGCAAATGATAAAGCAAAGCTGTGTCTCCTGTCTCTTAGCATCCTTTCAGAGGAAGGAACTATCCAGCACAAGGTAAAGGCAGCTGGGAAGAAACACAAACTGTATTCAAGTCAAAAGAATATTTCTTCCTAAACCCTAACTCCTTAATCAGCACCCAAAATTCTCTTAATATTTCACTTATGCCTGCAGGCTAAGGCCACATACGCTCCATGGCCGCATCCTCTCCCATTCTTTAATTCTTGGTGAAGATTAAGCCACTTTTTAAAAGTATGTAGTATTTCTCATATCACTCAGACTGTCTGGTCTCTGTGTACTGTTTCTTACTAAAAGGAACAAGAGATCCTTGAAGAAATGGCTGGATCTGGGGCAGGAAATACATGAACTAAACCTACAATGCTTTTTAATTCCAGAAATCCAGGAAGTCACTGAGATGATCAGAACTGTGTCAGAAAGAACTCGAGCTTCGCACTAGCCCAAAGTAGGTCAATTTCAGCATCAAAATAACTAGGACAAGATGGGTCCATTTGAGCCAAAAATAACTGCAATAGATTGAAGCAAATCAAATTTCCTAAATCCGTGATGTCATAATGATACTTTTAAAAAATCCCTATTGATTAACTCAAAAGATGCTAGGGATTCCATTTGTTTTTCTGAAAACTGGTAAGGAATAAAAGTGGGGGAAGAAGAAGTCAAGAATATACTCTGCTTTTCCTATATAAAAGTATCTTTGGAAAGCCAAATTGTTGATGAGGGATAGTTTCTCATAATCAAGGTATTCCAGCTAATAATAAGAGAGGAATGATTGTCTTAGGATCTAAATGTTTTGCAAAGCCCTTTTGAACTGAGGGATCTAGGCAATGACCATCAATGGCTGGCTGCTTATGTCACCAAAAGAGAGAACCAGATATTGCAAGCCTCTGAATGCTGTACACAACATCACCTCTCAAGGGTTCTAATTAAACCCAAATTGAATCAGCCTCTGGATATAAGTACGTCTTCACAGGAAACACAAAAGACAATGGAATATATTAGAGGACAATGCGGAGATACAGGAAGCAGAGTCCAGACCATGAGAGACTCTCTACAACAAATGACCTGGTTTCTTTAACAAAAACACTGGAAGCAGAGACGGGAAGAGCAGTAGGTGGAGGAGAACAAGGGGTGGGGAGGAGAGGGAAGGGAGGAGGAGAAGGAAAACAGTAGGTGAAGGCAGACTGGAGAGGAGAGAGAAGGGCAAGGGAAGCAGAGGGCTCAAGACAGAGAGGAAAGCTATAGGTTAAAAGAGGCTGAAGAGGCATCAATCAGCTGTAAGCCCAAAACCATCATTATTTGGAACTTGATTCAAACTGTTTTTTGAAATTATGAGGCAATTGGGATAATTTGAGTACTGATTAAATATTTGATGATATTAAGGCATTATTGTTTAAATGTTTGTAGAACTTTTTCTAAAAAGTCCTTATTTTTTTTATACATTCCAAAACTGGCAAAAAAAAAAAAAATGTCTAAAGTGCAAAAGTCTGACTGACGGATGGATGATGGACAGATGGAAGGACAGGTAGAAGAACAGAGGGATGGAAAATAAGCTTTGCTCTTTGATATGCCAGTGGACAGGAGAGAGGCGGGTTAAAAGCACTGTGGAAGATATTGTAGACTACTTCACTGAGCACTCTTCTTAAACACGTCTAGTGTACAGAGGCTGGACCACCATTTCCTAGCATTCCAGATGTATTCAGTTGGCCACGAAGTTCTAGTTTTTTCCGTGCAGTGGCTCTAGTAGTGCTTAGCTGTCTTTAACTTTATTTGGAACAATTTTGTTAGATTGTATTATGACAACTATCAGCGTGCATTTAAAAAAAATTATCAAAATTGGTGAATTATTATGCAACCATTTTAATATTATAGAAGAAAATATGAAACATTTTCAGCATATTATGTTTGCTTATTTCAAGAAAGGTAAAAATGTAACTGAAATGCAAAAAAAGATTTGTATTATATACGGAGAAGGTGCTGTGACTAATCGAATGTGTCAAAAGTGGTTTGCAAACTTTCTTGGTACTATTGATATTTTGGCCAAATAATTCTTTCATATTTAGCAGCACCCCTGACCTCTACTCACTAGAAACCACTAGCAGGAGATAGTTAACATACTCAAAATATCCAAATCAATAGTTACTGGTGAAAATAAAAAAAAAAAATGTGTCTTTTATTTTACAGAAAAAACTAAACAGATCTTTTGGCTAACCCAATACTTTAGGTCCTGCCTTTCAGAAGTCCTAGTGTGAGACTTTGCTTCAGAACGGAGTCATTTGGGAAGAGGGGCAGGGCCTGGGACATGTTTTACTGGTTTGGATTATGGCAGTATGACTCTGCTGGCAGCATGGTGGCCGCTTCTAGATGCTGTAGCTGCTCCCGTATTATGTGACCATGACCAAGGCAGCCCATCCCTTAACGGCTCAGTTCTGCAGTTTAAGTTGGGAAGTTGTTCCTGGAAGTTCAACCTCAATTCTTTGTCTTCAGCCTTCACAAAAATTCTGCAAGTTGTCTCTATCCCTTGATATAACAGTCCCCAACACTTTTGGCTCCAGGTACCAGTTTCATGGAAGATGATTTTTCCATGGACATGGTGGGAGGGTGAGTAGGGGGATGGTTTCAGGATGATTCAAGTGCAATACATCAAGCTCACCTCCTGCTGTGCAACCCAAGTCCTAACAGGCCCGAACCAGTACCGGCCCACAGCCCAGAGGATGGGAACCCCTGCCTTAATAAATCTCTTTCTTCTTAAGCTGGTTGGAATGGACTCTGTTGTCTTCAACTGAGAACCCATCCTCACTAAACCTCACAAAAGTGAGCATTGTACCTCCCTTTGGAGAGTATACGCTTTCCAAACATTGGACAATGTGTATGCCTAGCTGCCTCTGGGAACATTTTTAAAGTGAAAAGTGATGGGTAGCCTGGCACACTAAATTTTTATTAGGTCCAAAAAGAAATCCATTTTAAGGCTAGCACAGGGCTGCCATCGTGGCACCTTCCACTTCGTGAGTTTTGTAAAGGGAAGAAAGACACCTCTGAACCCTGAAGCAGTCCTATCATCATCTGACTACATATAGAATCATCTTTTCACTGGTCTCAGTTGAATCTTGACCTCAAATCACAGACAAGCACTAAAAGAAAGAATAGAGTCCCGTTCCAAGCTGGAAAAATTGTTTCTTATTATACCCCTTCTGCACCCATCACATGTCGAGCCTGAAAACGTGCCCTGGTGATGTACTCCACTGCAGGTGGGAGCCCAAGTTCATTCTCTGAGGGAAGCCCCCGCTCCACAATGGCATGGGGTGGAGGAAGACAGCGCATCACAAGGAGCACAGTGGCCTCTTCTTCAGCCCTGGATTCATAGAGTCCGTGTTCCGGGCATTCCTGACAGCTCTGCCTTCCTCAGAGGACAGGATAGATAAACTATTCGTGAGCCACAGAGTGGGTCGCCCCAAATTTATCCCAGCCCCACCTGCAACACAAAGGGCAAAATGATAAAGCGAGACACTGAGATTACAAGGAGCCCTGGAATGCGGAATCTGAAGATTGAGGCTTTTTTTTTTTTTTAGCTCAGTGACCTTCATTTTCCTGATTGCCCAAAGGCAGGCTAACAAAAACCTACCTTGCTGTGAGAGTCACACAGACAATATTTTCTAAAAAAGTTCTTTGCTAGCTCTATGGTATGTGAATGAGTTATTGTATTAATTGGGCTAAATGTAGGTACCCAAGACTGGCAGCATTCATGCTCTTTAAATCTTACAGCATGGTTATTTTCTTGCTGTATTCTTCAGGCTGGGTTCTAAAGTTCTCCCTATCAGAATCTGACAAACTCAGCCTTGGGGGAAAGAGTGTCTTGCTGTTTTCAAAACACCCAAAGGGCTTAAAATTTAGAAATCACACACCTCCCCTACTTCCCTACTGTTAGACAGTGTGGGGCCACAGAACCTTTGCAGAGTATGTAGAAATTATTCTCTGGTAATTTATCTTTTTCTAAACCCATAGATAAGAATTTATTGCATTTGGCAGTGACAAATTTGACCTGTTTGCCATACAAGATTATGAAGGCAGATTGGGGGAAAGTGGGCTGCAGCTGCACTTATCATTTTTTCAGGGACAGGGTGACAGTATATTTTGATGTACTTCTTCCCCTCTGCATAAATCTCAGAGGCTTAGCCTCTCCCACCTGTGCCATGCACTATGGAAAAAGGACCACACTGTCCATTCACAGAACTTGGGAAAGAAAGGACAAAAGAAGCATAGAGCAGCTTGCTTATATCTAAGCCTGCCCAGCTTGACTCAATGTTCTCTCTATCCAGTGGGGGAAAGGATGACCTGAGTGGAGCTGGGCATGAAAGCATATTGTCTTTCTTGTACTGGGCAGAACCAAGCCCAAGAAAGAATGATGCTCAGTTAGAATTGTTCTCTTCCCTGCCTGGAGCAAATGTATGACAGCCATTCACAGATGACCCCCCACTAGACTGGCCAAAGAGCAAAAGGGACAGGGAAGCAGCCCATCTCCACTCTGGAGAGTAAATGCATGCCATTGCTCACCTTCTCTGAGGCAATATGCCTGAGTCATTCCCAAGGACTACCCACTGAACATCCAGGAGGTAGAGAAAAAAGTTCTTGCTCATATGCATCTACCTATCTGAAGACTTAACACCTGCAGGAGGATTTAACATCCTGGGTCTGTCATTGATTTGGGATGATGCTAAGGGTCATGTGGCATCTGAAATACCCACGCTCACAGGGTACAGCCAGTGAAATGAGAGGAGTTGTCTGCCTGATTCTCCCTCCACGGTGTGAAGGCCAGGACCAAGACTAGGTGTGAACCGAAAGCTGAGGCAGGGCTTGGGTCCTGAAGGGCAGAGGTTAGGATACAAAGTTCCTACCTAAGTTTAGCAGGGCCCCCAGAATCAAAGTGGCCAGGTCAGGAGATAAAGCTAGAGCCCAGTGACAGGGGGAAACTACTTGGGAACCTCCAGCTTGCAGGAGCCAAAGGCAGGATCCAACTGGAATACGGAGCTGAGACAGAGTCAGACAGGAATGAAGTCTAAGCTAAAGCAGAAGAGGCAGAGGTACAAAGGAGCTGGTGCTTGGGCAAAGACCCAAATCACCCACAGGTACTGTTCATGGCTCCATTTAATGGGTCAGTAGTTTAAAGAGACTCACATGGGTTGGGCTAGCTAATCAGTCCAGGTCATGTAAGATAACAACTTATTGAGCTATTACTGTGTAGATACATATCAAGCCAGAGCAAGAGGGATAGCCATCTTTTAAAAATAAAATAAAATAAAATAAAATACTTATTGAACTCTTAGTTTGTTCTTACTTGTAATAACATCACATGAATTCACTCATTTAATACTTACAGTAATACCATAAGGATGATACTATTCTTATCCCCATTTTACATTTGAGTTAAAAAGCAAACAAAAAAGGGGGGGTCCTAGAGAAGTAAAACAAATAGCCAAAGGTCCTACTACCAATAAGAGACCAAGCTGGGTTCAAATCCAAATCACCTTTAGATTCCTCTATCTTAGCCGTCAGCTGCACTACGCATCATAAGCATCTGCTTTTTATTGGTATTAATATACCTGATATTCTTAGAGTAATAACAAAATAATATTTAAAGGTAATGAAAAACACAAAGCTCATAAGAAGAAGAAATTAACTACTCATAGTCATGGATGTGAGAAGAGGTAAGGATTCTAAAGTCATCTAGTTCAACCCCTTTGTCACAGAGATAATGTTGTTACTTGCCCAAAGTCACTGTGGTGGGAACTTGCAGCCCTCATCCATAGCTGGTCCTCCTCTCCTCTGTGAGCATTCAGGAAGGACATTGGCTCCCTGGCAGTTACAGGTCAATGGGCTGTGTGTGGCAGTGAACACGTGTCACCCTTGGGCTCAAGTATTTTAATGTGGAGGCATTTGAGAGGGGGTGTGAGTCCTTCCTGACCTCTCTTCCTCTGCTGTGGTGACCCTGATAGTTTCATGCCCCAGATGACATGTTACAAGATCTGTGAGTCACCACTGGGAGGAAATCTAGCTCAGGGAGTCATGAGGCCAGAAGCACACTTTGCATAAACAAGAAATAGGTGCTTATGCAATAAGCAACTAAGATTTAGAGGGTTTTTTTTGTTGTTCCTGAGCAAGCCCGTCCGCCATACTCATTAACATAGTCACCTGGTTATCACCAGCTAATGACCTGACTCCTTAGCTAAATTATAAATCTCCTTAAAATTTCTTTCAGTTCAATAAATTCCACAAATCAAATGGTTTTATTTCTGGATAATCACAGGCAAAATGATGAATTTGACCCTTATCTTTACCTCCCGCAAAAACTAACTCAAAATGGATTAAAAACTGAACCATAATACCCGAAACTGTATAATTCGTAAAAGAAAACATAGGGAAGAAACTCCTTGACATTGGTCTTGGCAATGATTTTTTGGATATGACAAAGAGCTTGAGCAATGAAAGCAGAAATTAACATGTGGGACTACAATCTGATGAAAAAGTATCTGCCCAGCAAAGGAAACAATTAAAATGCAAAGGCATTCTACAGAATGAAAGAAAATATATGCAAACCACATGTCAGATAAGGGGTTAATATCCAAAATATATAAATAACTCACACAACTCAATAACCAAATACAAACAACCTCATTAAAAAGTGGGCAGAGAAACTAAACAGACATTTTTTTCCAAGGAAGACATTCAAATGGCGAACAGGTACATGAAAAGATGTTTAACATTCCATTTCGAAATATACTAAAATCTCTCTGATTCAGAGATCACATTTCATATAATCTCAACTCTAAGACATAGTTAAAAATGAGAAATAAATATTTAGAAAACCCAGAAACTTATCAAATAAAGTCCAGGCATTTTACACCCCAGGAGGGACTCTTAGGTTCATATAGATCTTGGTGACTTTTAATTTACATACAGTTCTAACCAACCATTCTTTTTTTTCCAATCACAGAAAATTAGAATCCTCGAGGTTTCTAGAAGTAGGCACACAGGTAGCAAAAGTTATAGCTGAAAGGAACTCAAATGAAAAGGGCTCGGCCCCTGACAGTAATCAGTGGTTGGAGTTACAACTTGTTTGTTTTTGTTTAACCATCCCTAAGACAGCAGAAGCATATGTAAAATATTGGGGAAAATTTCTTTCAAGATTTTTTATTTTTAAGTTCAGAGTTTAAAGGAAAGAACTCCAAGTTTTAAAGCTGTCAAAAATATAAAGAGGGAGACAGAGACAAAGAGATAACTAGATTAATCCATTTCAAAATGCTACCATGTTTTTATTAAGGTGGGGTTTGGGGAACTTTTATTTTCTGCACTTTACTTAATTATATTTAAAAGTTTTCTGCAATAATTATGTATTAATTTAGTGGTAAAATCTAATTTTTTTAAAGGCTGAATGCAGGGCATGAAAAAGACATGGAGTAAATAATTCTTCTACTAAGTAAGCTAAAAAAGGATGCATGGAGTCTGCTGGTCCATTTTTATGCATCATCAAATAAAGAATAACCACTACTAAATATATAGTTTATGTTCCTTTTCTCGGGCATGTAAGACTGACCATGCTCACTTCAGACTCCATCTTGGTGGAGCACGTAAGACGGTAGTATGATCCCATAGGACTTCTAGAAATAATGAGGCGTTAACTTAGGACCAATAGAACAGAGCCAAGTTCCATCTGCTTATTCTTTTCACTAATGAGAAAACAGGCTGAGCTGCCTTTGCATGTTTAGGGGAGCTGAACCTTGGATGCCCCATAAGAAATAAAGATTCTTCTGAATTAGATAATTATATTGGTATTTACATAAGAGACTTGCCACCACCAGGTAACACACAGTGGTGACCGAGTTGTCACACCAGTTGCTCCATAAACTAGTCCAAAGGTAAAGATGCGATTGAAGACTAGCATTTTTCCCATTCCAATGTGTCAATTTCAGGGTTGATATGTTCAAAAGATTTAACTACTGATTCAGCCTGGGCTCTGACCAATTAGAACAGATGCCAGGGTAAACGACTGGTGTACTTGTGCCAAGGCATTCATTCCTGCTGAATGTGAACCCACCTTGGTGAGTTTCTTTTTGAAAGCTGGAATTATGAATTGGCTGGGGAGTTTCTTTATTCAAAGACCCAGTCATTGAGTTATAAGTCTTGTAAGTAGAATAAGCTGTCATCAAAAAAAGAAAAAACCTCCAATCTCACCTCACCCTACTAAAAAAATTACTTCAGTCCATCATGCAGGAGACAGGCTACCAACAGTGGATATTATGTAGACCCTACACCACCATTAAAGGGGAAAATATCAGGAAACTGGCATGATGTTCCCGATAAACCCTCCAGCACTGCTGAGTGACGTTACCTCCAGCCAAACCACAACTTCTGCCATAAGAAAACTGAATCATGATACAAAAGAAAACGTCTTACTCTAGTTTAGGCAGATTATGAGCCAAATTATCCTTAAAAACCCTTTGCAGGGAGAAAAGAAACACACTCAAATTGTAGAAGAGAAAAATGAGGCCACAAGCAATGCTCAAACTCTTACCCAGGAAGAGAGAGGTTGCCTACATCACAGTCATAGTGAGGGCGGAAATAAATGAGTGGAATACATGTGCCGGCCACTCTCCCAAATGTTGAGTGCTTTACAGCAGGTAGGTAGCTAAGCAAAACTTGCAGGTGTCTGCGACAGAACCACACGGATGCACTGACAAATAAGAGTGGGTGTTGAGGAGACAACAGAACAGGGACCAGTGAAGACCGTCGCTGCCAGAGAGTGTGTGCCCATCTAAAGGGACAGCCACCTCTCACAGGTACCATGAGGAATGAAAGCCCAATGTTGATGGACCTGTCCATTTTTTTAATGAAAAGTTGGTAAAATAGGTATTTATCTTAAATTTCTTGATTTTCAATGTAAGCAAACAATTTTTAGAGGTCAGCAACACTGTGTGTGACAAACTGAACATATATCCAGGTCAAAAGTTTCAACTCCTGATTTAATTAACTGCTTCATTCAGAAGTATTTTCTGAGTATCTATGGAATACCAGATACTATGCGAGACCTAAAGTATACACTTCATAAGGCAAAACTTCTGCCTTCAAAAATCTTATAATCGCCCTGGCCAGTGTGGCTCAGTTGGAGCATCGTCCCATAACTGAAGGGTTGGGAGTTTGAGTCCTGGTTTAGGTACATACTTAGGTGCCCTAGTCAGGGCACACGAGGGATCAATCCTGATCTCCAGTCTGGGCACACATAGGAGGCATGCAGTTAATATTTCTCTCCCTTCCTCTTTCTCTAAAAGCAATGAAAAAAATGCCCAGCTTGTGTGACTCACTTGGTTGGAACATTTTCTACACACCAAAAGGTGTTGAAGATTCGGTTCCTGATCAGGGCACATACCTAGGTTGTGGGTTTGATCCCCAGTGAGGACGTCTGTGGGAGGCAACCAGTAGGTGTTTCTCTCTCTCTCTTCCCTTTCCTCTCTCTCTAAAATCAATAAACCATTTAAAAAATTTTAAATAAATAAAAGCCATGAAAAAAAGTGTCCTCAGGTGAGGATTTTTAAAAACCTTACAATCTAATGTATGACAGAAATGATTCCCAAATAATTATAGTACTGGACTATTTGTGCCTCTGTGGTACATAACAGAGAATCCTAACCCAGACTTAAAGGGGGTCAAATGGCTTTGCCAAAGAAGTAATATTTAAGACCAGAAAGGTAGCTCTTAAACTAATACGTCAGTTAGCTTTGGCTACATAACAAACCACTCCAAAACTTATTGCTTAAAATAAAAACTTGTTGAGCTCATGATTCTGTAGGCTAGTACTTCAGCTGGACCCAGCAGGCAGTCAGCTGACCTGGATCTTCCTAATACATCAGCAGGGAGCAGCTGGGTTGGTTGGGGCCGGCCAGGGGCTGCTGGTGCAGGACGGCCTTTGCGGGGACAGCCCATCTCTGCTCCCCACAGGCTCGCATTGCCAGCAGGCCAGCCCAGGGTTGCACTCGTAGCAGCTGGGCAACTTCCTAAGGGAACCAGTGGAAACACACAAGCCTTTCTGAGGACTGGACTCAGAACTGACACATAGTAACTTCCTCTGCACTGGACTGAGGCAAGTCCAAGGGCCACCATACTCAAGGGGAGGGAAAATGATCTCCACCTCTTGATAGGAAGTCACATTGCAGAAAGCGTGGGTTCAGGGAGGGGTGGAGAAGTGTGGCCATTTTGATAATCTATCTCACCTGATAAGAAGGCACGGTGGGTGCAAAAGCCTGAAGGTAAGAGAGCAAATGGAGTTTGGAGTGCTCCACGTTGTTTGGTCTGATAGAAGCAAAGAGGGCAAAGGAAGAACTGAGGAAAGGCATGATGAGGGTGGTCAGAAGAAGCCAGATCACAAAGGGCCTACCATGTATGCAGCCCAGTGAAACAGAGAGAATATAATAAATATTATAATATAATACAATAAATACAATACAATAAATATAATATAATAAATATAATATAATATAATATGATTAATATAATATAATATAATATAATATAATATAATATAATGTTAAACATAAGCATCCTAAGGAAAATGTTCTGGGAGCTCATAAGAAAGGAGATATATTTAGATTGAAGAATTAGAGAAGCCTTCACGTAGGAGGTAGAAGTCAAGCTGAACTTCAAAGAATAAAAAATGTTTCCAGGTAGAGATATAAAGGTGAAAGTTTCAGTATTAATTAGCTAAAGTACAGGGGAAGGAAAGCCCAAAATATCTACTGGTATAATAATAGTAACCAGTGTGGTCTGGCAAAGCGGAGGGCAGCAGTTCTCAATTACTTTTGACCTTAACCTCCCAAAAAGACGATGTTCCTGCGTGAGACTCTCCCACACTCACACCCCGATTACGACGGTTAAGACAGAATGTGGTGTTACATGAGATCGCCAGGCTCCAGGTTGTTACCTTGCTCTCTCTCACCCACTGGTTCCTTGTGACACTGAGTTTGAGGACCACAAATGTAAGCTTTCCTAGGGTAGTAATAAAAGACGTGGCTGAGAAGATATGTCGGGTTCTCAAACGCCAGGCTGATGAATGTTAACCTAGAGAAGGTAGCAATGAGCACTGAATGTTGTGGAGCGCAACAGAAACATAAATTGAGTGGCATTTTGCAAGCATGCACCTAACCAAAGTGGATACAATGGAGCAGACAGAAGCTGAAAGAGAATCTTCCTTTCATATCCGCAGCTCATGGTAGGCAAGACTAATCCATAAGGGAAGCCCAGATAGGTCATCCAGCTTCCTCCTAACTACTGTTCTACTGGTACCGGAAGAGGTGGAGTTGAAAAACAAATTGGAGCCTAAAGGCTGCCCTGGGGCTAGAGATAGGCAAGCCTAGCAGAGTGAGAGCCCTTCTGGGAGGGCAACAGAGCCAGGTGGGGTGTGAGAATGAAAGCAGTGTGAGTGAAGTGTGTTCCTAGGGTGTGACACTTGCTCAGTTGCAAGGTGAAGGAGAGGGGAACACCAAACACCATTCCAATTTTTTTAAGATTGGAGAGAACCATGGTACCATGAAGCAAAGAAAAGGAAACTTGGGAAAACAAACTACTTGTAAAGGTTAGAAGAAATGGATGTGGTTTGCATGTTGGGTGTAAATACCAGACCTGGACACATCAGAATGAGGGCCGAGGCTAAGGTTTGTAACTACAGCATTTCTTCCAAATTCCAACAACATTGAAAGAATGTGTATAGGAGAGAAATGGACTTCTTCTTTCCCCTAAAAATATTGCAACATCATTCAAGGTTCTTGGCAAAACCCAGAATAGGAAGAAAGGTGAAAAAGTAGTTGGCAAAGAGATTTATTTTTCTTTTGCAAAAGAAACAAAGGAAAGAAATGAGTCCAGTGTTGCATGCTGGGCCTCGACCACACAGGTTGAAAGCTGGTTTCCTACTCCACCTTTCAATTCTGCTCTGTCTGAAGTTCAGAGTTAATGAAACACATGAAAAACTGGATCAAATTATGATATCCATGCTCTGCTACCTTTAACTCAAGTTCATTTTTCATGCAACAAATGTAGGGGCCCATGTTCACTGGAGAGGAGCTGAATTTCCATTGCAGGGAAATAATAAAGAGTTATGACTTAGAGTCCAGGTTCCCGATTACCATATCCTTGAGTTCAATCCCAACACTGCCCTCACCTGAAGAAGTCACTCAACTTCTCTATGCACCTATTTCCTCATCTGCAAAATGGAGAGTATAATTGTATCCACATCTTAAGGTTGTTGTAAGGATTACTTGAGAAAAACAGAGTGTTCAATTATTAAATATGATTGCTTCACAATTACCCTTACTCTTTTTCGTATAGACACTCTTTCAAATGTTAATGAAGAGTTCCCCTTATATGTTTATATTATCCATAGAGAGTTCTCACATGTTTTTAAGGAAAATTTTCTTTAGCATGAGTACATGAGGAGCTTCAAGAACCTGCTTATGAATGAATGAATCCTATGAGAGGAATTTTTAGAGACTTCCCCATTCTTTGAGGACATGATGCTAAGCAACAGAAAAAACATCAAGTCAACCTACCATCAGATGCCAGTCTTACCCAATCCCCCTGTATGTGAACTTTGAGAGATGGACTTCAACAAGTGACCTTCCACAGCTGGGTGTGACCCATTTCTTGTTTCTACTTCTACTGCCCCCAAAAGGGAAGAAAGGGTTAGAACACTCTTTCATTTCAGCACCAAGGATTTACTTATAAATTCTTCCTCTTATTAGTATAGTTACAGAATTATGGGGTTATGGTTTAAATTAGCATCGTTCAGAGATTAGACCATTTTGGAATGCAACAGTCTGCCCTGGAAAGGTGACCTGGCCAGAGTAGTCCTCCTCTGCAAACTTGGAGATTTGTTCTGTTAAGCAAATCTGATCCTGGGTCTATCAAAATGTTCTACCACAAGACAAACTGATTTCTTTCTGAGGCTATTTTTTCTCCTAATGTTGTAAGCCAGCACATGATTTCTTTAACAATTAACTTTCTGTGACACATACTGGCAGTGGTGTGCTGCTGAATGTCGAATAGCAGGATCTACAGGAATGAAAAGCCCAGCACATCACATTCATCAATTCCTGTGGTGTAAATACTCCTACCATGGTAGGCTGATTTCAGGCTACCATAGGAAGTCCCTGAAAGTAAAGTTGGGGAGATCTGTGTACAATTGGTCCTGATGAGCCAATGTGAACTTCCTTCAACATACCATTGTCACTGCATAAAACCCCTCTTAAGTCACCAAGTTTAGTCTCAAGTATAGTCTCATGTCAGTACTGTCACTGGAGACAATGTGGAGCAGGAATTGAGACCAGATCCTCCAGGTGACTGGTAAAACCATATCCAGCTGGTACACATTGATTAGTTTTGCATCATTGATACATTTCAAGCATTTTCTTTATGTCAGTTGCTCTCCCCAGCCCAGAGTAGCCCACAAGAGCAATCAGGAAATGTGCATAGCAATAAAAACAATATTGAAAACAGTTCTAAGAGATTCTCTGAGGCCCACAGGGACGTCTTTCTTGGCAGAATCCCAAGAAGCTCATGTTACCTCCTGGGCTGGCATTAAAGTTCTCATTCAGTCACAGGTGGCATTCTCTGCACTGCCCCCTTGTGGCTGTACTAGCTCACTAGCTGCCACATCTGGGGATGACTAACCCCTGACCACCTTCTTTCCTTCAGTATGGTACAGTTTCTGAAGCTGTTCTCAGCAAGGTATGAGGAAAAGCCTCGTGAAGCTTGTGCACACATGTCATTGGACCCCACCTCTTTTGGGAAATGTGGGATACATTCCCTCATGCTGAATGAGAAGATAGCTATGTAGCACAACTTATTATAGTCATGGCCGAAGTGTCCCTGACTACAGGGAGACTGGGTGTCAGAGTTCCGTCTCTTGAAGGTGACCTCTAATTCAATTTCAGTGCTAGGGGGTGGTTCTTGTCCTCCTGTTTCGGAGTCTTGATCCTGGGGATGGATAACTGGCCATCTCGATGTTTCAATTACTGTGTTTTTCAAGGGAACAGACTCAACCCTGCTGCTAGGAGAGCTTCTAGCACCTGCCTCAGGAGATGGTCCAGATTAGTTTGGTTCCTTTCCTCCCTCTCAGCAGCGAATGTGCACTAGAGAGTTATACGTTCACCACTTTTCTCACCTACTGTTGACATGACCTTGTCTATAGGAAGATGAGCAGGCACTTCCTTCTCTGAGGGTGAAATGAAGAGACTGGTGAAGTTCCCATTACAGAAAGGCTTTGGAAAGGTGCCTATTTGGAAGAACATTCAGAGTCAGCTCCTCGCATCTATGCTTATCACTTCACAGCACAACTGTTTCCTTTGGCAAAGGTGATTGGAAAGGGGACATGCCTGTCCTCGCCCTTCTGCATAAATCCACTTCACGGGACCATGGAGGCAATACAGACATTGTGTGTGGCATAGCTGTGCAAACTGCAGAATGCTGAAAAGAAGTCAATTATCAGAACAGTGATCCCCCAGAGTTTATGGCTTAACCTATTTCTTTCTCTTAAACTTGACACACTCCTCTATTCTGGCACTTACTGTTTAATGAGTTTGTCTTGCTCTACTAGTCAGGTTGGTGTTTGAGTCCCATCCTACTCCTCTCTGTGCCACCAGCACCACCCCAGAGGTTTGCACACAGCTTCAAGGCAGCTCACAGTGCTAATGAGCTGCAGATGTAGGACTGGAACGCACATCTTTTGATCCCAGCTACAGTGATCACATCGCCTGGACACATGGTAACTGATCAAAAACTGCCCAAAGATGGAGGAAAAGAGACTGGGGCAGCCCTTGTCCCTCAGCTGCCTGGGACAGGATCCTCACAGGGAGCCCCGCCCCCAGCTCCTCCCCTGAAGGGCAGGACTTCGCAGACCACATTTCCCCCTGTCCTGCAGAAAGGCCCGTGCTGGGAAACCAAAGGCATTGCTGGGGTTGAAGAAAGGTAGGCCCAGACTGGGGACAAATACTGGGTCCCAGCTAGACTGGGACGCCAACCTGCTGTCCTCCTCCTTTCACAGAGGTCTCCAGAGGACATGCGCACGGCACCATTCTGCCTCACCTTCCAATTGCTCCCCCACAGAGATCTAGGATAGCAGCCCAGTGGCTCACTCTCCAGCCTTCCCTGACCTTTTCCCTTCTAGGCCTTCCCTCAAGTTCTTTCTCTGCCTACATGCCCTTTCCCTTCTTTCCTCTTAAGAGCACTTTCTCAGGCATCAGCATGTCAGCCCCAAAGCTGCCTCCTCTCTGCCCTCCGTGACCCTTTGATTCCTGCATCCACTGCCTCAAGCTGCAGCACTGATGGATCACATTGAACGATGGCCCCCAGCCTCAATGCCTGCCCTCCCACCAAACTGCGCCCACACACACCTGGGGCCGAGATAATTTCTTCAGGATTTTGCCTAGCACAAGAACAAATAGATCGGTCAGCGATTGTTGGATGAATAAAGCAATGAGTAATGTAGGAAAAAATGCCTGCTGGGTACCTCAGTGAATAAACCCCCTCTTCTTCAACCCTCGCCTTATGAAAGCCTTGCTCTGCCACTGCACACCCAGTCTTCAGATCACTAGGCAACTAGGATATGCATCAAAGAAATCGACCAGCTGGCTCACAGAGGAAGCGGGGCGGGCTGAATGATGGGGCTGCAGGACCCTGAGATGCAGGGAAAGAGGAAGGATGCAGGAGGCACAGGACAAAGTGGAAAGTCTGGGCAGTCTGCGGGCAAAGGTCGCTGCTTCAGACAGGCTCATCTCACAGGTGATACACATCAGTGGTCTTCACGAGTGTCTGCTCAGGAAAGCCCTAGAAGAATTTTCTACTGTCTTTCACATTTGAAAACATGACATCTAAGGCTTTTTTATGCTTAAACACTCGCAAAATTTGTAGTATTGAATTTTTTATATTGGGTTGGTCAAATAGTCTGTTATGTTTTTTTCTGTGAAATAAAAGACACCCTTTTTCATTTTCACCAGTAACTTTATTGACTTGGATATTTTAAGTATGTCGACTATCTTCCACTATCGGCTTCTGGTGGGTGGAGGCCAGGGTGCTGCTAAACATCTTCCAATGCATGAGACAGCCCCACAGCAAAGAATTATTTGGCCAAAACATCAATAGTACCAAGAAACTTTGCAAACCACTTTTGACACATTGAATTAGTCACAGCACCTTCTCCATACACTGCACAAATCATTTTTCATTTCAGTTGCATTTTTACCTTTGTTGAAATAATCAAGCATAATATGCTGAAAATATTGTGTATTTTCTTCCACCTTCAATATTAAATGGCTGCACAAAAAATCACCAACCTTGATTTTTTTTAAAATGCACTCTGACATGACAGCTGTCACAATGCAATCTAACCAAATTATTTTGAATGAAGTAAAAGACAACTAAGAGCCATCGCACTCACAGAAAAAACATAACAAACTTTTTGGTCAAGCCAGTATATTGTGCACATATTTTAAATGTGTTTTAGGCAAAACCTTGCATGGCAAAATTGCATGTTACATTCACAGACCCTGAAGAGCCAAATCAAACTCATCATCAAATCAGGCAGCCAAACCACAGTGACTGTTAGAAAATATCTACTTCATTTTTATTTCCAATACGTGCATTCCTACGCACACCCCGCCCTCATGATAACCTTCTCACCCATTGTAATTCTAAGACAGAGAGAGAAAGCCCAGAGTCTGGCAGGATTCCGAAACCTAGATGAAATCAGGTGTGGTCCGTTTCTGTTTGCTTCGCTCCTTCCTTCTGGGCACTCCCTCTGTAGCCACACACTCTGAAGCCCTGCCTTTGCGTTTTGCCCAGGAGATCCCTATACCCCTCACAACCATGGAGAGATTGGACGCCTACAGTGAGAGTCCAGCTCAATGAGAAGTTTGCCTTTCTTTTCTGAAGCAGAACTCAGGTGAGTTCTTGTAACAAAATAATCTTTGGAAACCAGTTCAAACTGAAGTTGATGCTCACGATGCTGTGTGCCGTTCACCTGCACCCCAGTATACAATGCCCCCTATTGATAGATCTTGCTCTCACAGCCCAGCTCCCCTATTCCCGGAGCTCAGTAATCTCAAGCTGCCCCCTTGGCCGCTACTGCCACCCCACGCAGGTTTCTTCTGCTTGCCGGCCCCCTGCCTTCAGAGCACAGTCTCCCAGTTCCTGGTTCTCACCACTTTTCCTTCATCCTGGAGAAATTCCACTGCTCAGGGAGAGTGATTTTAAGGAGGTATTTATATTATGGGTGTATTAATGACCAATATCTGCCTAAGGTTTAAGGTAGTGTTTGCATTTTTTCAAAGAGAAACTTGTTTAGAAAAAGGAGTTAGAAATTCGAGTGAGTATAAGAGAAGCTATGGTCCCAGGGAAGAAAATACTCTCGATGATTTTCAAATTTAAGACCAGTTTTTATCACTGTGCTGGGAAGCAGTCACTTGGGATCTCAGCTTGACAAATAGCATTCCAGGTTTTAAATCTGGAGGAGTGCAAACCCAGAAAAGTCACCGGAGTCAGTCAGTTGGTGGATGACGTCACAGTGACAGAACGGAGAAGGAATGAGATCCAGACAAACTTTCCTTAAGTCCCAGTGCCCCTGGAAATGCCATCAAACCCAAGTCTTTGGGGATAGTTCCAATCTACTCTGAATCTCAGATATGTTTTAATCGGTAGAGTAGGGAAAGACATCCAAGTGATGGAAAGGCCTGTGGGACCCAGTCAAGTAGACTTGAACAAAGAAAGACTAGGATTCTAGAGGTTATTTCAGGTCATGCTGCAGACACTTAAGACTAAAGCCATGGAGCTGTAAGAAAGAAAAAGACTATATCCAAGATGCTGCTGCTTTTACTCAAGCATATGGTAAATTTGGAGAAGTTTTCTCTTTAAGTCGAGGAGATGAATCTTGCTTTCCAAAATGGGGCAGGAAAATGGATCTCTGCCACTTGACTTCACCAAGTCAGCAAATAACTGCAAACCAAATCTGCATCTCTGAATGGAGATATGAAGATTTGCAGGGGGAAAAAAAAAACAGCCTAAAGATACCTTTTGAATTCCACTGTAACTGTGACATTCAAACGACCTGACGATGCAGCACTGGAATTCAGAGAGAACGAAGAAAAGCTGCCACTGCGAGCAGAAACATACATGAGTATGAAGAATCTGCTCCCCCCCATTTTATTATGAAAATCGTGATTACTGATTTTCATAATAAACAGCAGGCTAATAAACATCTGTTCCTTCTCAATGTCCAAAGGATCTTGTTTGCAAACATGAACAATCATTGCTTTGTTCTCTCGGGGCAAACCCCAAACACTATCAATCAAAGCAGAGCTACGTACCCAGACCTGCTGCAGCAGCTGCTTGTTTGAAAACCTCATGTCATTCCTCCAGCAAGCCAGAACGCCCGACGCTTTTGGATCCTCGGCCCCTGCTCCTCTGAGCAGTGCTGCAGGTTAACTCTTGGAGGCTGGATGCTCTAAGCAAGGAAGCCAAAGGCTCGCCAACTTAACTAATTGCGTGCTGACTCAGTCACGGGGCAGGACGCACTCCAGCTGAGCCTGCTCATGGGCAAACCCTTGCACCATCCTTGGAAGGTGACACCTGGAGTTCATCATTTTGCGCTGCACGTACACAGCTTGGGAAGGAGTCGTTCCTTTCCTCACACTGACCTGCACCTCCTATTTGATTTGGAAAATATTACTCCTCCACATCAGCTCCACATCACAGAGAGGAGGCTTTGCAGGACAGAGCAGCACAGAGATGTAAGTGAGGGCCATTTTGGATGAATGAGTTCAGTCCGGGGGAGGGGGTGCCCCTGATGTTTTAGAAAGGTTGTAATTCGATGGAGGTCATTGATCCATCAAGTTCGGGGAAGCAAATAAGATAGTGTTTACATTTTCCCTGGTATCCTTCTGGGGCAAAACTCAATCATCCATTTCCTGCAGTTTTGCAGTATTAAAAGGTATCACAGTGTTAAAACAAATGGCATGATTACTAGGGCCCCTGGGGAAAAAAGTCATACTTGAACCCTTTGGGGCCCCAATTAGCAGGCAGCAAAGGCAGAGAAAAAAATGCGAAGACTTTTAATGTTTGATCAGCTCCTTGAATTCCACGTCATTCCACCAACATCACATGCAGGAAGCACAGAAGTCCAGGATGCCTCTAGTAAATGAGTGCCGCTTTTCCAGTCATTGGTGAGTCGCTTAAAATAGCAGATACAGGGGCAAAACTTTCCCCTTTTCCTAGGGCAAGTCTCTGTTTCTTCAGGCCATAAGAGAACCCATGTGGGACTTTCAGGGAAAGAGAAATTGGGTATAAGGCAGGGAGGAATGGAAATAGTGTCCAGTAGGAAATGCACTGTTGGAGGTGGGCAGGAAATGGACATGCAACCGTGTGGGAAACGGGGGTTAGGGGCTTACTACACACTCTCTTTTATTCCTAGGGACTGGAGCCGCAGAGGTGCCGGCTGAGGTTTATCAGCTACTAATTTGGCTCCAAGGCTCTGAGGCCTCCTTTGCCTAAAAGCCTTGCGGTCCTGCAAGCTCAGCAAAGGGAGTGCAAAGCCACCTGTGCCTAGAACACAGCCTGTAGACTGAATAATAAGAATGGTAATACTGTAACAATAGCAATACTATATAACAGTAGCAGTACTGTAAGAGTACTGTAGCAATAGCTACTATGTCAAATGCTTATGTTATGACAGCAAATGTGCCAAATGCCTTGCACAGCAGTCTGTAGCAAAGACTGCTAGTTCTTCCACAAAATCTGTGTTCCTCTCTTCTTCCTCATCTCTGCTGCAGCCAGGAGTAGCCCTGTAACTGAGGTCTGGCCAAAGGAAAGTGAGCAGAAGTGATATGCACCAACTCCAGTCTTGACCCATAAAACCTGCGTGCGAGATCCTTCAGGCTCCGGATGCGGACTGGGAGGGGGACACCGACAGTGACCTTGGAGGTTTCAGAAAGAAGACAGTGCAAAGGCTCCATCAGCCTGAATGACCACATAGGGAGAGCTGCTGACCTTCTCAATTACTTCTAAATTATGGGGGGGGGGGAATTGAATGCCAACATAAAAATGTTTTTCAAAATCCTTTTAGGGATATGTAAGCATATAGTTTAAAGACCACTTGTCTCCAGAACAAAGACTAGACTCCTTACCAGGTATTCAAACTCGCCCCAGCCCAAGCCCTTTCCCTTATCTCTGTCTCTGATATTTCTTCTGGTCTCTTTGTGGTTCCTAACTGCACCTGCCTTACCCTACCCCTGCTCCAACTGTCACCCTCCCCCAGACTCTCTCCCAGCTTCTGCCCTCACGACCAAACCATGCCTCACTGAGGCAGTGTGCAAACACGGCTGCAAATTCTTTGACACTTCACCCGTGAAAAAGTGGATGTCTCTGTCATCTCCCTTTGAATCTGGACAGGCTTGTGACGGCTCGTGTCTGACAATTGAGACTGGAAGTGATGCCATGTGACTTCTGAGGCTGGGTCACAAAAGGCCATGCAGCTTCTATGCTTCCTGGAACACTGACTGGCTCTTGGAACTGTTTAAAAAAGAAATTAAACTGGTTACATTTTAAAGGCTTTATTCAGTGATTCATGAATCGGATAGCATCCAGCCTAGCAAACATGAGGGAGCTCCAAGGAGATGCCTCACATGAAGGACTGTTATAGGCAGAGGAGGCAGGACAAGGGAGTTTATACTGGGCAAAACTCCGGTTGGTTATTGCAAAGTTACTTTCCTGTAGGGGATGTTAAGGGTGTATCAGGCAAATTACCTGACCCATGCTGACCAGGAAAGTCCCAACTGACTGACTGAAGATTCCATTTCTGGGAGAAACAAGACCGTAATAAAGTCTCGATCTGGTGACATGGATTTTAGTTAGCATAAGTGACTCCATGAACCCTAAGTCAGTTTGTAAGGAGTCTGGAAATCCCAAAGCCACTAAACTGGAGAGGCCATGTGTAGGTGCTTCAGTCACAGTTCCAACTGAACTCATCCTTCCAGCCATCCCTGTGAAGTCACCAGATAAGCCAGTGAATCAGCCTTAGACTCCAAACCCTTCCATCCACCAGCTGCATGCAAAGGAGTGAACTCCATTAACGTACACGGAACAGAAGCATCACCCAGCCAAGCTCTACCCAAATTCCTGACCCAGAAGACCATCAGCAATAATAAAATTGTTGTCATTTTAAGCCACTATGTTTGGAGGTATTTGCTACATAGCAACCACACTGGTTTGCTACATAGCAACACCCTCCTTCATGGCCCAAGACAGGGTCTATATTTTTCAAGGAACTTTCTCTGACCATTCTACCCACTCACATCTCTGAGTTGTCTGATCTTTATGATTCTGGTCTTGAGGGTATGTGTGTGTGTGTGTGTTTTAAAGGGAGTTGTCCTACTCTACCTGGAGTCCAAAACTCTTTTATTTCACTCTATCTCTGTAGCACTTTACATAATAATGAGCAAGTTTGTTGACTGATCAGGTTATTGCCCATGTAACTAGAAGCATGTCTATAACTCTAAGGTGGAGGGCAGGACCCGGGAGTGTGGCACTTCCTGGGCACCAGAATCTTGACTCTAATGGTCAGGTAGTATTATCAAATCCAGCATTTATTCATGCATTTATTACTTGCCTACTATTTGCCAGGCATTCTGTTAGGTCCTAATGATGGGAGTACTGAACAGAACAAAATCTTTTCATGATGTTTCCATTCTAAGTGGAGAAAGACAAACAAAAAAAATCAAATATAATTTATTGTCATAAATGCAAAAAGCAATGAAGCAAAATAAAAGGTGAGAGACATTTGTGTTATGTAGTAAACTCAGTGAGATCCTCTCTGATGGGGTGACATCTACCTGGACCCCTGAAGGAAGTGAAAAGAAAGCATAAGTCATGCTTATGCCTGGGTAAAAGCATTCTGGGAAAAAGGAGTAGCAAACATTAAGGTCCCCAGACCAAAGTGTGCTCAGTGGGCTGAAGGAAGAAAAACGCCCAGGTTGACTTAACCAGGTTGAGAGCAGCGGAAGGAGCAGGTGGAAATGCAGTCGGGGGTGTGCACTGGATGTGCAGGAGATGGAGGTCGGGAAGGCCTCACAGTTCAAGGTAAGGACTTTAGATCTTGCTCCAAATGAGGCAGGAAGTCACTAGAGATTTTTGAGCAGAGCAGTGGTATGGGCTGTTCTTTAGAAAGCTTATTGTACTATTTATCACCTAGATCTGATGAGGAACACACACTGCAGGGAGGCAAGTTTAAAAGCAGTGAGACTCGTTTGGAACATTTTGCAATATCCAAGCAAGAGCCTGGGACTAGGAGGCTAAACAGAAGCAGAGCTGACATGAGGCGGACAAAATGGATGGGTTCCGAAGGCACAGCCAGTAGGGTTTCTTGGTGGTTTTAGGAGGATGAGAAAAAAATGAGTCCAGAATAATTTCAAAGCTTTCTAGACTGAAGAACTTACAGAGCGGAGTTCACCTTGGCTAAGATGGGGGAGAGAGTGAGGAAAGTAGGTTTGGTTAGAGAGAATGAAGCACTGGGCATCTCTGCAAAGGAATTCTGGAGGGATTCTTTAGCTCAAGACCTGTATAGAAATGACCTGTTGAGACTGGCTGGGAGATAGCTAATATCTTCAAAATCAATAATAAAAAAAAGTGTACCCCAAAGGGTGACAGGTTTTCAGGTGGTATGGGGTAGACACTTTTTCTTCTGATAATTATGTATTGATTTTTATGTGAATTAGAAATATAAATTACAGAGTGAGGCTAAACCAATTTTTTAAGGACTTTATTGGAAGAAAATCCTAATTAAATACTAGTACAAGTAGTCCTGGCTGGCGTAGCTCAGTGGATTGAGCGTGGGCTGCAAACCAAAGCATCGCAGGTTCGATTCCCAGTCAGGGCACATGCCTAGGTTGCAAGCCACGGCCCCCAGCAACCGCACATTGATGTTTCTCTCTCTTTCTCCCTCTCTTCCCTCTCTAAAAATAAATAAATAAAAATATATTTTTAAAAATCTGCACTTTCACTTCTAGGAATCTAAACTAAAGGGCATATTTGCTCACATATGTTCATGGGTGTTCAGTGCAGTATCTCTTTAAAAAAATACTAGTACAAGTGATAAATAGTTATGGGGAAAAATTATGTCAGCTACACATTAATGGGTGAACTTTGAATAACACCAGTACACAATTTAATATCCAACTAATGCATCTGTGCAGGTCAGTCTCTGAGAAGAGGAGCCTTAGCCATCGAATTTGTTCTGATTCTTCCCAGTTTGTGTTAATTTACAGTAGCCTAATTGTCTTCTAAGGCCCTCACCACATTGATTTTTCACATGAGGTCTGCTCAGGGGTGGAGTGCCCTATACCAAAGGCCAAAAGTAGCATTTGCACATTATGCTCACTCAGTGTTCATATACAATTGCTCAAAGGTTACTCGAATTGGAGTTTCTGTAATTTGGTTCATTTCTAGAGAAGAACATGCCGGGGGCTGCCTTGCCCCCATCTCCCAACAGTCAAAGGTTGAGGCAGCTCTGTTCTCAAACTCCTGCAAGTGGCCCCAGTTCAGGCTGCACATGGCTCCCGCAACCCTGGGCGTCTTTGGTGCTGCAGCTGACAGCGCTTGGTGGGAAGAGTCCCTTCCCATTCTGGAGCGAAACAGAAAAGAAGTTACCCCATGAACCCCAGCACATGACCCTTGCTACATCCCCCCTCCGATGTATGTAAGCTGTTTACATTCAAACCTCAAAACAGCCCTATAAAGTAGCTATTATTCTACCAATTTCACAAATAGAAGAACACCTGAAGCTCAAGTAGCTGTTAATGGGACAATAAGCACTTCGCAGGGTTATTTTATTATCTAGTCGCTCCTCTCCCCCCAACTGGCCTCACCTCACACCCAGGACAACTTGAGGAAAACTAAGTGGTAACTATTTTAACTACTGATGAGGTTTTTGCCTCACAGAAACCAAAGGTGCAAACTGAGAGAAATTGGAGAGAGGATATGGAAGAGGAACTCGAATTGGAGTTCCTGTAATTTGGTTCATTTCTAGAGAAGAACATGCCGAGGGCTGCCTTGCCCCCATCTCCCAACAGTCAAAGGTTGAGGCAGCTCTGCTCTCAAACTCCTGCAAGTGGCCCCAGTTCAGGCTGCACATGGCTCCCGCAACCCTGGGCATCTTTGGCGTCTGCTAGAGGAGGTTTGCGGGAGACAGAGAGGCCAGAAGAGAGAAGCTTGAGGAAGGGAGTGAGAGGTTTCTGATAGGAGAGCCTAATTTTCTTTTTGTAGAACACTGGTATAATTTCTTCCTTAAATGTTTGGCAGAATTCACCAGTGAACTCAGCTGGGCATCAGGTTTTGTTTTCTACTCTAATGTTGATAATGTGTGACTCAGTTCCATTTCCTCAAGCCACCCTGACACAGGTGATGTTGTTTTTTTATCTGGAGGCCAGTTATTCAGTTTGTGAAAATTAATCTGTATGAGCTCTTCTGTATGTGTGTAATACTTCAGTAAAGTTCATAAAAATATTCTTACTCTGTAAATTTTTTTTAAAGTAGGTCTGATTCAAATGGACCAAAATAATGAAGAACATTACCGACTCTCATAACAACTCCCAGGACGGCAGCCGCAGGGCGGGTTTCAGTGTCCAGTGACATGGCTAAGGACCACTTTCTCTCCATGTGTCATTCCTGTCCTCAGAGCTGCAGGAGTCTGGGTATTAAATCTACACACAACTGTACCCACAGGAAGGGGGTATTTTCATCTGCGGGTCTCTTTTGAAGAGCAAGGCATTTTCCAGAAGCAGGTTTGCTAATTTCCTAAAAATTAAACCTTCATCTACCCTGTGACCCAGCATTCCCACCCCTGGGTATTTGCCCATAAGAAATGAAAACATAAACATACATACATGCAACACAGACACACACACAGAGAAGACATATACAGGAATATTCTCAGCTGCTTTATTCATAATATCCAGACCTTAGAAACAGTCTAGGTATCAATCTATAGAATAGTGAATAAATAAATTGTGGTACACTTATCATTGAAATACTACTTATGAATAAAAAGGAATAAGTTATCAATACAACCACATGGGGTAAATCTAAAAATGTTATGCAGAGTGAAATAAGTTACACACAAAAATATTCATACGTAGTACCTGGTGGGGAAAAAATCAATGGTGGAGACAAAGGGTAGATGCCGTAGGTGTTTGTCTCTGGGGGTGGGAAAGCGAAGGGCTGGCGAGGTGACTGGGAGGGGGCGTAAAGGAGCTTCGTGGGAAGATGGTAATGTCCTATGTCATGCACCTGTGTGCATGCATTTGTCAGTACACAAACGTAACATTATGCATTCCTTTGTCTATAAGCTTTACCTAAAAAAACCTTGAGCAAATTTTGAATTTTAGTTAAGGTATGAATATCAAAGTATTTAGGGAAAAGTGAACTGATATCTCTAAACATAGACAAATGGATTGAGAGATGATAAACAGAGTTAATAAAATAATGATACATACTATATAGGTTCTTAATGTAAAATTCTGAAAAATTTAGTGAGCACTTAAAATTTGTTCATAGTAAAATGTAAGAAGGGGGAAAAAGGGTTGTTACAAAAAGAGTTCAAGGCCAAATAAATTTTAAAAGTATTAGCTTAATGAAATAGGTTTTTTTAAAGTAGGTTTCTTTGAGGGAAGATTTCTTAGAGCCTTAAATATACTGGTATGAATGCTGAATTTATGTAAGTGGTGGCAGGGGGCGGTGGGGCGGCGGGGAGAAAGGAGAACTGGGCAGTGCAGAACTTCCTGTTGTCCAAGGACCTAATGCTCACCTGCCCTCCAGGGGTTGCCACTCAAAGACTTGTGTCCCCTGGCCGTCAGCCCAGGTCCTACCAGCTCATTCCCCTTCAGTCCTGGGCATGGGAAACAAGCCACTGTAAATCAAAACAGAAACCAGCAGGTCTTGACAGTGAGCTTGGCTGCCTCTCCTGCTCTGACCTCCTTTAAACAGTAGGAAGATTGCCATTAATTCCTCATCATTTCTGTCAAATGAGAAAGACGAGGATTTGGGCCCTCTTCTTGCCCAAGAAAGAATGGATTTCCTAGAATCTGAGCAAATTCAACTGTTGTTACTGATTTTAATTGGTGATTAAGCCCTGAACATCTTGAGAAATTAAACCAGTTTTATAGCCCAGATCTCCAGGAAGCCAAATTGTCACAATTCTCCACACTCGCATGTGTTTAACTGACATTTCAGATACCTCCCTATCTATTTTGTGACTCTTTGTTCAAATTCCCTCTCGGTGAATGTTAACAGTTTGTGGGGGTAACGTGTGCTGAGCACGTGGACAATTCCTCTCCCGAAAGAACTGTGTTGCCACCGCCACCCCCAGCTTTTGTGTGTGTGTGTTCTGTACAACTGGTGTGGAGGATTTTGCAAGAACAAGAAACAACACCCTTCTGGCTACATTCCCTGTTTCAGTTCCTCTCCCTTGCCACAGCTGGAACCCTGGGTGCTCCAGAACCAGGAACCTCAGGAGGAGAGAAAAAAAAAAAAACCCTCATTAGACGATCACTGGGCTGGAGGATTTTGAGAAAGCTCTGTGAGTCATCTGGTGCCTGCTGAAGAGCCCAGGCATGTGTTCCAGAATACAGGGCCAGCAGTGCTTCCCGAGCAAACATGTGCCGGCAGCACTAACTGGACGTGATTCCCTTTCAAGCTGTTTGCTTTACACGTTCCTCCCCAGATCCCATGGAGTAATGGAGCTAGCAAATGCATGCAGGTTCTCCTGCCCGCCTCCGCTATGAAGGCTGCACAGCTCATGGAGGCCTGTAATGTCACCTGCTGTGAGAAGGAAGTCTGTGCAGCAGACACACTGCATGCTCGCTTCTTACCCCTGCCAGGGGCCACTGTGACAGTCTAACACCAGCCGAGGTCAAAAGTCATGCAGTGAATGCAGTTTCCATAAACCTGGCAATGGTCTGGCTGTGGCCTCTTTACACTTAAAGCCAATGATTTCAGAGAAGCCTTCAAAATAAACATTTATTTTAATAGATCGTTGCTTTAAAAAAATACACACACACACACATATTTTTCCTGAAACCTTCTAAAATATCAGGGAGCACTGCTCACATCCCACATGGGAAACCCAGTGTGTGCCTTCTATGGCCACAGGGTGTTTATTAGAAAATGAATGCATGAAGTCCCCTGCTGTGGCTGCAACCTGTCTTCCTGCCCCTCTCAGGCTGAGATAAATACCATTAGCAGGATGCAATTCTAGTGATACCAGTCCCTCCACATGATAGCACACAGCTGGCCAGGGGCCCAGAACGCACCAATATATCGTGTTAGTCACATGTTTGTTTCATTGCTACCCTGGCCTATCATGCAAGATGATGGTGTCACACTATTTCAGAGCCAGCCAACACTCAAGCAACCACTGTGTACGCACGTCAGATGTTCAGAACACTAGAGTGAGTATTTTACTGAAGGTAATAAGATGTCAGTGGTTCAGACTACTGGTAATGCAGGGTCCGGCAGAAGTAATGCCTGCTTGAGTGCTGGTAGGGTAATAACATGGGTGTAATCATTTATAGTTTTAATTTGAACATTCCACCTAAAATGTCATATGGTGTGCTCGAGTGTGATATTGTTATGTTACAGAATTGCATGCTTATGATTTTGTAATAAAAGATTTTGTAATAAAAAAGGGGTGTTATTTGACCCAGACACTGTATATACTCAGAAGTTCAAACAAAGGCTGAGTCCAGGCTTGCTTTCTTACCCCATTTAGCTCTGTTTCTGGCTGGGGACACTCTTTAGATGGGGACTTCTTCCTTGGCTCCGCAGGAGCCTCGTTTTCATCTCTCACGTTTCTCTTTAATGATGGTGGCGGTCTACTGAGCACTTGTACGCCTGCCTCGTCATTGCCCCACGTGACACAAGATGGGTAAAATCACCTGTTTTGTAAATGAGGAAAGTGAGGCCCAGAGGAACTTTGCCAAGGGGCAGTGCCTACAAGCAGCAGTTTGGATTCAAACTGCTTCTGAGTCCCCCAGTCTATGCCCTAATGGATATACCAAACTTCCTCTACTTTCTCCTGGGGTTTCTCCTTCCCCCAGGCAATTACTCTCATTCTTCAGGACACAATGGAGCTATTCATTCATCACTCAGATCCTTTCAATGAAGAGCTTAGCCTATTTCCTCAGCAGGAGGTATTTCCTTTGAACCCATTATTTCCCTCTTTACCCACTCCCCAAGTCTTTTTATTGCCACCAACAAGCATGTACTACACAATCCACTCGTTTCTAGAGTCCAGTTTCCATAGTCGCATGGTTTTTATTCTAAAGTGGCACAAAGGTACATTGTTACACTGATTTTAAAGGTTTCTAATGGACATGAATGAAGTTCTTCCCAGAAATAGCATGGATTGGGATATTTAAGAGAATAATAACCCTTGCTACTTCCTACTGTAACCAGATGGAGCTGGGTTCAATGATTCATTCGTTGCCAGCCAAAAGACAACTCTGAGATTTTATGAGAAGGAATGTACTTGATTGCAAGCCAGCAGGCAAGGGCGGAATGTTGGTAAGGAGGTATCAATCCCCAGAGTGGTGGGTTCCCAAAGAATCCAATTCATCTTCACTCGGGGAAATCACACATAAACAGTGAGGTGAGCTTTGTCATCACGTGTGTGGATGGGGACATGGCTGCACATGCACAGTTAGTATGCCTGCACATACACTGCATGTGAAAAAATGGCAGAAAACCTCTGCCCCCAGGAAGGAGATACTAATATTATTGATAATGAGGGTATAATGAGAATAGTTCATGAAGAGGTCAGTACAGATTTCTTTAAGCTGCTTAGAAGCTTAGATTTCTTCACGTGGTTTGACCCAGATCAGCGCCTTGGTCCTGCAAAACATCTGGGCTTATCCCCAAAAAAACAAGAAAAACAAACAAACAACAACAAAACCCCAGCTTTGGCAATTGTCAATGTCAGGGATGGCATAAGCAGGGAAGAAAGTTTACTGGTAGTTAAGTCTAGCCATTCTGTTAATCTAACAAATTACAGGATATGATTACACAATCCCTGTAACATCCAAGGTGATCTAAGTGGGTTTACAGGTGATGAATTGTGAATAAAGGTTAGTGTATGGTAGGCTACCTGCAAGGCTGTATACAAGGTCTGTCTGGAAAAAGTCCAACCATACTTAATAACGAGAATGGTTTGCATGACATCAATGTAACCTGGCAGCCAAGGAGAGTGGACTGGAATGCACATGCGTGAACAATGACTTCACTGTACTAGTCAGTGGGGGTGGTAGATGTCATTGAGTGAACATGTGTACTGTGTGGCTCTCACATTCAAAATGTCTGAGTAGAGCAATGAGTCTGCACTAGAAATTCCTGCATGGAAACTATTTGGATGATTCAGAAGGCCACAGCTATGGGCAGCTGGTGATTAGCAGCTTCATCATGACAACACACCTGTTCATGCATCAGGTCTTGTGCAGTTTTTTGGTGAAACATCAAATCGCCCAGGTGACTCAGCTCCCCTGCCCCCAGCCCAGATTGGCACCCTGCAACTTCTGGCTTTTCCCAAAACTAAAATCGCCTTTGAAAGGGAAGAGATTTCAGACTACAGATAAGATTTAGGAAAATACGACAGGGCAGCTCATAGCAATTGGGGGGAATGTGTGGAGTCCCAAGGTGACTACTTTGAAGGGGACTGAGTGTCATTGTCCTGTGTACAATGTTTCTTGTATCTTCTTCAGTGTCTCTGTTTTTCATATCACATGGCTGCATACTTTCTGGACAACCTCATCATATATGTTAGGTTATACCACTCACACTGAAAAATGCTTTGGGCCACCAAATTATTTAGAATTTATTGTAATCCAGGTTCCCCTCCCCCCAAAATGTTCATCAAAAGAATGGGAAGAAAACAACTGACTAAATAGAAAATACTGTACAACTAAACTGTGACATAAATATGCTAAGCATTCTGGAGGAGTGCCACCTGATATTTTCTTTGTGTCTTAAAGTTTTTATAGCAACCATATTTTTTACTAATGTCCCTGGCAATTCTTTTGCAGGCATCAGCGTGGATTATGCCACACTGCCCTCAAACTAGAGCAGTCCAGAGAAAGATATTCGAGAACAGCTCTGAACTTTGGGCTCCACTTTAATGCAGGGCTGCATCTAAGTCCTCCACAGAAGAGCACATTAAAAGCTCTGGCATGTCTTACAGTTAAGAAACCTAGAAAATGGCCTGAGAGTTCCCAGTGCAGGCTAATTAGAAGATATCTGAATGTACCCCCTCCATTCTCCAGCTCAATGTTAATCTTCCTCATGTTCTGGACTGCTTGTGTGTTGAGAGTTTGACATCGTTAAAGCAGACTCTAACAGCCACTTGTAGTTCTTCAACTGTTGTTAGAACACAAATTTGTACATCCAGCCATTAAAGACATTCTACAGGTAACACCTTGTACATTGTCTCCCAAATTTATTTGACCATGAAAACTAGGTCACCAAGGCAGTTTCAACTTCAACATGTAAACAGCTTGAGAGTCATCATGCCTGTCTTTACTAGAAAAAGTTGCCCTTGCCAGGTAGCTTTCTTGGTTGGAGCATCATCCTATACAAGAGGTTGCAAGTTCGATCCCTGCTCAGGGGACACACCTAGGTTGCAGGTTCAATCCCCAGGGGTGCATACAAGGATGGGCATAGGTGGGGGGCCGTAATACTAAACTGGTGAACGTCAAGTGTGGAGACACAAACCTACTAAAAGACGGGTTTAATCAGAAGACTATGGGGTACTGCCCTGACCCTGCATCTTATCATCAGTAGGGCTCCAGCATGAGAAACTGAAATACATCTAAAAGTTCTGGGTGACATAGACTCTCTCCAAAGATGACCACTTAAGGAAGTCCAAAGTCAAGAGGATGGAGGGGACAGAAACAAGTACACTAGAGAAATCTGGAGCTTCTGGCACCAAAGAGCTACAATGAGCATTAAATACAGCGACAGATTGACATAAATCTTCACATTAAAGGCCTATTTACCTCAGTTCCTATTATCCAATACAACATGTTCATTTCTCAACAAAAATATACAAAGCATGGCCAAAGGTATGAAAAACCCAGTCTGAAGACAGAAAACAAGCATTAGAATAAGACTCAAATATGACACATGTTGAAATTACTAAAGAATTTAAAATAACTGATTAATATGTTAAGGGCTCTAATGGAAAAAGTTAACATGCAAGAAGGGATGGGTAATGTAAGTAAGGAAATGGAAATTTTAATAATCAAAACAAAATTCTAGAAATTAAACACTGAAACAGAAATGAAGAATGCCTTTGATGGGCTCATCAGACTGGACATGGCCAGGAGAGAATCTGTGACCTTGAAGATATGTTCCTTGACACCTTCCAAAGTAAAAGAGAAAGAAAAAATTAAAAAACAGAACATCCAAGAACTATGGTACAATTTCAAAAGGTGTAACATGCATAATGGGAATACTGGAAAGGCGAGAAAGAGAAAATGGAACAAGAAATACTTGAATTATTAATGGCTGAAAACTTTCCAAACTTAATGACAGACACCAAATGACATAGGAAGATCAGAAAGCATAAAAAAGTAAATACAAAAAGAAAAAAACCCACACCCAAGCATGTCACTCAAATTGCAGAACACCAAAGATAAAGAAAACAACAGAAAGAATCCAGGGAAAAAGAACATATTACCTATAAAGAAACAAGAATAAAATTACAGCCGACTTCTTGGGAGAAACTATGCAAGCGAGAAAAGACTAAAGTGAAATATTTCAAATGTCTAAAGAAAAAAAAAAGACCAACCTAGAATTCTATATCAAGTAAAATTATCCTTCAAAAATGAGGTAGACCTTCTCAGACCATGAGAGAAAGGAATTCATCACCAGCCAACCTTCCCTACAAGGAACAGGAAGTTCTTCAGGAAGAAGGGAAATAACACAGGTTAGAAGCTTGGATCTACATAAAGAAAAGATCAGGGAAAAAACAAATAAAGATAATTTTTAAAAATTATTCTTAATTGATCTAAAAGATAACTGTTTAAAGTAGTAATAGTAACAATGTATTAGGTTATTACAGCATATGGATAAGTGAAATGACTGACAGCAAAGAGAAACTGGAACAGGAAAGAAAAATTGGGAATACAGTGTTATAAGGTGCCTATACCACACTTTCGGTGGTATGGTGTTACTTGAAGCAGGCTTAGACTCAGTAGAAATATATAGTATAAACTCAGGGCAACCATTAAAACTTTTTGCCAGCTGTGTTGAGGCATAGAAATTCTTTTAAAGTATAATTGGTATGCTAAGAGATAAAATAGTGTATAAAAAGAAATGTAATACTCAAAACTAGTGGAAGACAGAAAAAATGAAGGAAAACGATTGAAAAGAGTTACAAACGTGGTTGATATTAATTTAAATGTATCAATTATAGTTTCAATATGAAAGATGTAAATATACCAATTAAGTGATTGTCAAATGGATTAAAAACAAGATGCAACTATATGCTTTCTATTCTTTCTATAAGAAATATACTTTCAAGACCCAGAGAGGTTAAAAATAAAAGGGGTGGAGAAAGAAATACCATGTTAACACTAATCAGAAGAAAGCTGGAGTATTTATCTCAACTTCAGACAGAGCAGACATCACAAGGAAGATCGTGGGAAATAAACACAGAGATGATATAATGATACCAGAGGGTGGGCAGTTCCCCAATGTGTACTTCCTTAACAGGGATGGGAGGGGGCTCTGGGCCAGCCCCCTCTCCCACACCAGAGACCTCCCTTATCCTCACCTGGAATGCATTCCTGCCCCCTGTAGCTACACGCACTGAGGTTGCACAGTCCTATAGATTCAACTCCACTTTTTTTGCGCTAACTTTAAATAAAAAAAAAAAAAACTCTGACAATCTTATTGATGTCTGCCTTAAAATCTTCAGTAAACCTCTCCTAAGAATTCTTGAGACTTTTGAACGTTTACAGTGACCAACCAAGGTATGCTGATGGAATAATAGCTCCTACAAATAAGCACTATTCCAATGGACTAAAATTACACATATTCTACTGTGATTAACAATCCACAAATTCCTCTGAGAGCATTTCTAAATTCACAGCATGTATTTTCTCCATCATTAGATGCTAAACTATACCACCATGGGCACAGACTTCTCCCACTGCAGAGTCTTACAAAACAATTTAGGAAAACTCAGAGAACTGGAGGAGGAGGTGGGACATGAGGAGAGGGTGGAAACTTGGTCTTCAATCCTATTTTCACCACTTACCAATTGCATGCCCTTGGGAAACTTATTCAACACACCAGAGTCACCCCCTGTAAAATGGGGATGATAACTAACCCTGAGGCTGTGTGAGGGGCAGCAGATAATACACGGAGCGTCCAAACTGCAAAGAGAACAAAATGAAGAGATACTGTCTAGGGCTCTGAGTTACCAAACGAAAGGACAAAAGAGCACATGTCCTCATCCGGGCAGGAGTTATCAAGTCTATCACAATTCTCTAGAAGACAATGAGATCTCTCTTTGTCCCTCCTGGGGCTGGCTGATTAGACCGCCCGCCACAGAAATGTCAACTCATGAACCAGCGCAGTCAGGCATGAAGAGCAATCAGCAAGGGATCTCTTGGTACATACGTAGTAGGTAAACTTACAATAATAAAATTTTTTAATCTAACTATTTTGACTAAGAACAAAAGATCTTATTGTTAGCACGTGCCAATGATTCATTTTCATTACTCAAGTTCCATTCACTTTTGATATACAACATAGAATAGTTGAAGTTAGTAAAAGGTTTTAACTTAAATACAAACCTATACAAAAATTTTGCTCTATCTGCCTTAAGAGGCCACCACATCTTCTCTCCCTGAGACACGTCTAAAGCTCCACAAAGGAAATCTTCCATTTCCAGCTTCCCCGGACATTTGTTAACAAGGACAGGCCTCCTCTGCTAACGTCTTTCTGCCTTTACCACATCGGGAATAGCTTTTTTTCTTTTTGAAGTTATTTTGCTTTACCATTTATTGTCCAAGTACTAATGCTTTTTCTCATTTCAAATTTACTTTTCCTCTCTAAACTAGAAAAGCGATATTACTGGGGAGTTACTAGGAGGGAAAAAAGCAAAGTCAGTGACATGATTGAGAATTAGAGAATTCAAAATTGTTGGGGAACAGTGCTCTGCGGTTTGGATTTTACTTCCCAGTGATTCTTTTTGTGTATAGTTAGCCCTTGAACAACACGTGTTTGAACTGTGGGGGTCTACTTATAAGCGAATTTTTTAAAAAAAGTTAGTCCTTGTTTGCCTTGGATGCAAAGGCCTGTACAGTTATATATTTTCCATTGTGCAGGGGGTAGTACCCCTACCTCCTGAATTGTTAAGGTTCAACTGTATCTTTATCTTTTAATTTTTTAGAAGATTTTAATTATTTATTTTCAGAGACAGAAGGAGGGAGGAAGGAAGAGAGGGAGAGATACATCCATATACGAGAGAAAAACTGATCAGCTATTTCTTGCATGCCCCCATCTGGGACTTGGCTGGGGACCTGGCCCAGAACCCAAGCATGTGCCCTGATGGGATTCGAACCAGAGACCATTCAGCTCGCAGGCCAGCGCTCAGGCCAGCGCTCAGTCCACTAAGCCACACCCACCAGGGCTCAACTGTCTTTTAAAAAGTGCTCTCAACCTGCACAGGTTACTGAAGTTTAGTGTACATTTTTAGAAATCTCAAGGGAAAGAAAACATACTTATTAAAGGCCCTATCTCGAAAAACCTCAGTGAAGAAATTCTGAAACTTGAGTTTCTTACCTCGCTTTAATGACTTCACTTAAGACTTCTGTGAAGAACTTGAACACATTTGGAACAGCCATTTGTTTTTAAGCATCAGTTTTTATTAAAAAGTGCATTTTGATTAATTTATGATCTAGGTAGGCTGTTAAGATATCAGTATACTCTCTGGATAAACTTTACAAAGATTTAAAACAAACAAAATTTTAAAAGCCTTTTTATTTCCTTCACCATTATTGTTTTACAATACAAATATCACCTCGTGAACACACATACACACAAAAAAGCCCTACAGAAGAGAGTTCTGCCGCACACAACATACAGAATGGATATATATACTTCTTCATTCTTAAAAAACTATTTTGTTCTCCACATTGGCAAGTATAGAATA
Source organism: Tonatia bakeri (assembly GCA_004024845.1). Taxonomy (NCBI): domain Eukaryota; kingdom Metazoa; phylum Chordata; class Mammalia; order Chiroptera; family Phyllostomidae; genus Tonatia; species Tonatia bakeri. The sequence continues at coordinate 15,344 of PVIA01006311.1, read as the reverse complement.
CTTCCCCAAACATACTTATGTTAGGAGTAAAACTTAAAGAGTTACATGCAGTTTCTGCACATATATATTTTAAAGAAATAGATCTTTTTGTTGTTCACCAACAAAATTGTCGTGAGAGTATGGATAACTGATTCATACCTTTCAAGTTTTAGTTAAGTGATCATTTTCAAAACTCGCCTTTTAAAAAAAGTATTCATGGCTGTTTTCATTGTATAGTTACAACTGAACTACCAAGTAGAGAAAATAATTTAAGTGGCACAATGTCATTGCCACCTGCTCACAATATGGGAACAGGCTTGGACTTTCTAATTACACTCCCCTCTTCTTTAATTCAGAGCAATTGAAAAACCGTAAGCAGCCTTCCGATTTAATTTAGCTATAATGCAAAATTGAGTAGTGTATACATACATTTATATTTTCGTGGAATACTTTAAATAAAAACATTTAAGATCGCCTACTGACCATACAATCAAGACAAGAAAGGCACTAGAAACATAGACAAATTTCTCTCCCAAGAAGCAGTTTTAAATGTTAACTCTCTTCTCTTTGACATGTAAAAATCTTTAAATTTGGTTTTCATAACATCATTTGAAAAATAAAGTTAGGAAATACTTAGAAAATCACTTTATAACAGAATCTTTTTTTTTTGCACTTTTTGACACATTGTCTCTGCTGATTTTACAAAACCCAAAGTTAGCAAACCTTTCTGTGTCTGTCATTTTTATTTGAACATTGGTGCAACAGATAGAAAGATTTCAGAATCGAACCCCATTCAGGTACTTAGAAACCTTCATAGAGACATTTGCTAGAAAATGGCTTACAGCCCAATCTTTGGGGCAAGAGATATGAAAAGTATGTTTTCCCAAGAAAATAATACGCTTTATTTCCAGATGTGACTGGAAAGACCAGAACTTATGATATAAAAGCTTACATTTATGCTGTTGCATCATATACAAAGGAACGTGGTGGCTGCAGGTTATGTAAATCCCAAACTCATGAACAGGAAATGTGTCCAGTGCATGATAGGTGAAATTTTCTTTATTGTTTCCAACGCAGGTCCTTTGGAGAGAAAAAAAGATCACAGTGCTGACCAGGTAACTCAATAGGTTAAGTCAAGGTAATCGTTGAAAGAGTAGGATTAGGGAGGTGTGTATTTTATGGCATCTTCTCTCACGGAGTTCTTAGCACTTCGGACAGTTCCTTGTTCCCCCACTGTGTGCGGCTGTTATGTGTCATTCGCCAACCGGCTATATTTCACTTGCCTCCTGAGGTGGACTACTGGCCAGGGGAAGGGCCAATGGTAAGATCGAGGTACAATTCCTTGGACATTCTTTTCAAAGTACTGAAATGGCCTGTACCACCACACCCTGGCCAAGAGGTTCATCTGGGAAGCTTCTTTTAGCACCTGCGTCAGTAAAGAAAGGAAAAACCGAGTCAGGAGGAATGATTAATTTCTTTCAGTCCCAAAAGGAATATACATGTTTTTCTCATAATCCTTCGCTTAAAGATCAAGTATTTTTTACATTATAGTTCACAAAGGGACCCAAACGGGCCCCACACCCACCCACACACCCCAGTTGCAGAGTCACACCACCAGGCTGCCCTCAGCTGCACCCTGGGAACACCCTCGCAGGAAAACAAGTAACTCCGATTCCAGGTGCGCAAGGGAAACCCGTGGCTTACTCAGTCTCTTGTTTATAAATAAAGAACTCAATTAGCTTTTTAGTTACTCACTCTTCTACAATTAAAATGGACAAACCTAATTAAATAATTAAGTATTAAGCTGGTGAGGAGCCAAGGGTAGGAAGAGGGTAAGAATTCAAATCAAGCAACAGGCGGGCACAGATTAGTAAATATTTTCAGAGACATTGAGAACATGATACTTGTTCTAAAAGGATGCATCTCCTATGTCATTATAACAGTTCTTGTTCACTTTTGATTTTCAAGTGGATCAGCATCACAAAAGAACATAAGCTTAGTTGACTATCCCTTAAGAGAAGAGAAAACTAAGATATCTGTGCATTTTTTTGTATTTTTCCCTGCTGTGCCGGTTAACACCAACCCAGGAGCAATAGAAGCTAACATCAAATGGGAGAAAACTCACTTGCTGATTGGCCATAGTGTGGTACCACCAGAAGAGTCTTGTGGTGATGTAATACGCCACCACCACGTCCACAGTGTAGTGGTCATGCGCTAAGAGAATACAGAAGATTCCAACCACGCTGAGAAGCCAGCAAATCCAGTGGTACCACCAGAGTCGTCGAGGCGAATCTGAAAAAGAGGAGAAATTTGTAATAATTGTACTATTCAAGTACCACCAAGGACACCCAACCACACCTCTGCGACTACTGTGAATGCAGTCACCTTGGGGCTTTCCTTCTGAAAACAAATCCCTTGGGCTATCAAATCTAAGGGCATTAGCCCCGGCTGACGTAGCTCAGTGGATTGAGCGCGGGCTGCGAACCAAAGCATTGCAGGTTCAATGCCCAGTGAGGGCACATGCCTGGGTTGCAGGCCATGGCCCCCAGCAACCGCACATTGATGTTTCTCTCTCTCTGTCTTTCTCCCTCCCTTCCCTCTCTAAAAATAAATTAAAAAAATAAAAAAATGTTTTAAAAAAATCTAAGGGCATTAGCTTATCTGTAGCCAAGATTAGAATGGAAGCATCTTATTTTATAAAGTGATTTTACTAGTTAATTCATACTTGGCTATTAATTGACTCATTTATGATGAAGTAAAAAAAAAGGACAAATTAATGTATCATGATCTATTAAAAAATTAAAAAGCTGCCAACAGATATTTAATTTACCTGTAAATAAGCTGGGGTTAATTCTGTATACAAAAATCAATCCCTTGATCTATAGATTTTTACACATGGACTAAGCAATTATCATTGGTACAACGGCCTTACATGCTTTCTAAGCTCTGCAACAATATACTACTGAGAGTCTTTGAGATTTCCACTTCTGAAATACAAACAAGGGAGGCTCCAAATGCCTGGGAATTCCAGTTCAAGTGCATTCCCAATGTCAGGGCTGTGCCAGATAAATACATGTCTGCACCTCCACTGGGAAAGCACTTGAGGAAGCATCAAAATCTCAGTGTGGGCGTTTTGGCCTTGTATTCTCAACAGATGGGCTTCAGAGGATCTGAAAGTCTAGGCAAAAATATTGTTTGCATGTGGTCTGCCCTCCCTCTCTACCCCAGGGGATAACTTTCAGGATCTTATTGGATTCTCCCAGGGTCTAAGAATCAGTCATTCATTCAATCGATATCTACTGAGCACGCACGACATGCCCGGGACAGGAACTGCTCTCGGTGACAAGATCAATGCACAAACCAGGCCAAGGGCCTGCCTTTGGGCAGAGGTCCCTTCCTGGTAGGGAACAGAAACAATAAACACAATCAGACTAAAAAAGGAAATTATACATGATGGTAGTGGTGCTGAATGATACGGAAAAATAAAAAAAGTTGAAAAGGATAAGCAGAACCAGAAGGGTGAAGGGTGGTTTGTGATTTTAAGTGAAGTTGTCAGGGTAGGGGTCTTGTTGTATATATAGGGCTCCATATTCCATTTCCAGAAAAATCTGTACTCAATACTTTAACAATATATCTACGAATAGTAGCTATCATTCGTTCTTTGTGTGACTCTATTACAAGTGTGCATATATGCCATCTATTTTAGCTTTACCACCTCTCCCTCACCGTGAAATAACTATCAGTATCTCATTTTAAAGATGTGGAAACCAAGACTTAGAAAGGTTAAACGTTTTCCCCAAGGTCACAGAGTTAGTAAGCGATAGCACCTGGATTCAAAAATCAGAGTTTGTGACCCAATATGGCATACTGCCTTATCTTCCAGAAGGATCTAATATCATGAAAAGATCTCAGGTACCAACCAGCAGGGGGCAGAAATCCCTCCCCCAGGGCTGCTGACATCAGGCCAATTCTGTTCCCATTTTCTAGGCCCAGTCACATCCTAGTACACGGGCTATACCATGCCCTGACCATTCTGAATAGACATTGTGAGAATCCACCCTATTTGGTCACATGCTAAGTATATGACCCCTCTCTCTCAGTGCCCGGAAGTCCGCTTTCTCTTCTGCTGTGTTCCCTTAGGTTTTTTAAGACCCAAACTGGGCATTCACCCTTCAGTCTACCACCTGTCTCCTGAACCTCCCCCCAATCAATCCTGTTAACCGCTGCCCCTTCTTTGCTAATCTCCCTCAAACCCCTCCACTTCTCTCCGCTGCCCAGGCCGTCACGGTAGTGCGAGCCACCACCAACTCGGTCCTGGGTGACAGCGGCGGACAGTCTCTTCACTTCGGTCTCCAGTCCATCTTGCAAGCTGCTGCACGAGTGATTCCCCCTCTAAAAAAGGGCAAGAGGGCACTGGCCCATGGGCGCAGCCCTTCCGTAGACACCCCATCTCAGTCAGACTCCTTCTGCCGGCTCCGTGATCGGTTCCTCACCACCAGTTCATTCTCATTTCTCCTAACTCCCCCCATTCTAAGTTCCAGCCGGAGTCAACTTCCGACGAGCCACACACTCCAGGATACCTCCGAGCTGCAGGGAGTGTCCCTCCTCTGTGGTGTCGGCAACCTGGTTTGCTGGTCACTCCTCACGGAACCTGCCTATCGGGTGCTCACGGAGACTGTTGCTAACAGTGAAATACTGAACACAACGGAATTTTCTACAAGTACATAATGAACGATGTAGTCTATGGTTCATTTAACAGCAGTGATTTTCTTTTTTAAAGTGTCGAATATATTTTTTTAAGATTTTTACATTTATTTTTTAGAGAGGGAAGGGAGGAAGAAAGAGAGAGAGAGAGAGAGAAAGACATCAATGTGCAGTTGCTGGGGGCCGTGGCCTGCAACCCAGGCATGTGCCCTGACTGGGCATTGAACCTGCAATGCTTTGGTTCGCAGCCTGCGCTCAATCCACTGAGCTACGTCAGCCAGGGCAACAGCAGTGATTTTCAACCTTTTTCATCTCATGGCATATATCAACTAATTAGTAAAATTCTGCGGCCCACAAAGAAAAAATATTTCTGTGGATTTAACAACAACAACAACAACAAAAAATAGGTGTAATTTTGATTTATTTATACTGGATGGTTATTGTCGTGTTGGTTGTCATTTTTCTATTTGACAATCTAAGGGAAAAGAGGTCAGTGCCCCTGACTAAACAGTCAGGTATGGCATGTTTTAAAAATTCTTGTAGCACACCAGTTGAAAACTGATGATTCGCAGTATTGTTATACCAACAGCAATTAAAATGAACCAGAGTCTCATATCAAAAATGTACTTGTGAGAAAAGTGGCAGAAGACTATATATATTGTGATACCATTTATGTAAATTTATTAAAAACCAGAAAACAGTAACATACAGTACAGAAATATGCATGGAAGTGACAGAGGAAAGCAGGAGGGGGAAGGGATGAAAGGCTTTAATCATATATTAACATTTTACTTGCTTTTGTATTTCATAATAAAATATTTTAAGTATGTTCTTTGCCTTTTTATTTATTGATTTTTTTGAGGGGGGAGGGGGAAGAGAGAGGGGAAGAGAGAGAGAGAGACATCTATTTTGTTGTTCCACCTACGTATATATTCTTGTATATAAGGTTGCTTCTTGTATGTGCCTGGACCAGGGATGCATCAGGACAATGCTCTAACCAACGGAGCTACCCAACCAGGGCCCGAACATTTTTTAAAGGAACTTTCCCATTTAGTGTCTGCCTCACTTAGTGTTCCTGAGCCCATGGCTTCTATGAGGGTACAGACATCACCAACCCACCACTGTACTCTCAGCTGAGGGCACAGTGCCAGGTGCTTGGAAAAAAATCGTTACTGAGTGAACATGGCATCTTCCATCATCCAATCAGGTTTAACACTAGGTTTTTGTGTCCCTGAGAATGCCTTCTGGTTCCTTCCAGCAGCTGTAAAGCACCCCAATGCTACAGCTGACACTTGAGGAAACAAGAGACTCTGTCCCAGAAGAGCAGTTACTGCTTCCCACACACATCTCCCCGGGGCCTGCAGAGTCCAGGCACGGTGGTGAGAGGGGGCACTGCCCTCCTGAGGCCTCCAGCCCTGCTTCAGCGGACCTTCCCTAGACCGCAGGAAGTGGCAGGTGAGAAAATCCCGATGGAGGCTGTTTTAGACTTACACTCTTTGATAAATAAGTAGGTGAGTGTGAGCATGACCGTGTGGCCGCTGTACAGATAGTCTCCACACATGTTATGAGAGCCAGTGATGGACAGGCCGCCACCAGCAATGAGCTTCATTATTCTCCGCAGTTGGGCTTCCCAGTCTCCAAAAAGCTGGTGGGAAAAGAGAAAACAAGAATCATTACTAGCCCATATGAAAGTGTGCTATAATTACTACTTATGTTTGGAACGGAACTTTGTGATATTGTAATTTATAATAAGAAATACATATTTGGTCTTTGTCCTTGTTCCTGGCACAGAGCTTCCAAACCCTTTGGAATTTCCTAAGTGATAAAAAAGATAAAGATGTCTCTTGTTATTCATAACAAGCCACTTTCGATCACACCTAAGTTTACCTTAAACAGCTGACTTTCAGAAAGCCCCTGAGGATGGTGCCAGAACCAACCAGGTGGTAAGAGGGTTAAAACTTGCAGTCCACTCCCCTCCACGTCTGAGTTAATCACCAGTGGCCAATGACTTAATCGACTAGCCTAATAAAGCCTCTGCAAATATCTCAAAGGACCAGGTTTGGAGAGCTTCCAGGGCGGGGTGGGGTGGGGCAGTGAACATATGAGGGAACTGGGAGAGGGGGGCACCCCGGAGAGAGCACACCCCTTCTCACTCACTTTGTCCTATCACCCCTTCATCTGCCTTTTCCTGAGTCATATCATTTCATAATAAACTTCTAATTCAGCCAGTAAATTGTATTCCTGAGTTCTGTGAATCACTCTAGCAAACTTTTTAAACCAGAAGAAGAGGTCATGGGAACTTGTAATTTATAGCTAGTTGATGTGAAGCAAAAGTGACCATCTGGACTCGTGATTGTCATCTGAAGTGGGAGGGCAGTCGGTGTGTCACTGAGCCCTTAACCTGTGGGATCTGACAGTGTCCCAGGAGGTAGTGTCAGAATTGAGTTAGAGAGGGTTGGAGAATTGCTCCACGTTGGGGAAAACCCGCTCACACCAGATCATAGAGAAGTCCAGTGTGGTTATCGAGAGGGGAGTAGACACGCAGGAGTGCCTTGCATTTAAAACCTTGTATTAAGACATAAACTCCCCCACCATGAAGTCTGTCCACTCAAGGTTTACTGTTCCTTGGGCAGCCCTTGGAAAGAAATCATTCTAGAGAAGAAGCATGTAGCTCACCCATTTATTTTTATTACACTGATAGAGACAGACTGACTGAGTTGCTCCTCTAACTGCCTTTGCAGGGGGCGGGAGGGGAGGAGTTAAAACTCCAGGGAAAATGTAGAGCTGTATTTTCACGTGCTTGGCCTCGGGGACTATTGTTCTATTGCTAGAACAGCTGAAGGTTGGGGCACACAAATATACAAACATTTTCTCGCATGTGATTTTTGGGGATCAAATTAAAACAAGGAACTAAACAGGATGCACCTTCCATCTTCTGCAGTTATAAGGGACGAGTTGCGTGTTTTTCTTTTCAATAAAAGTGAAACAAGTTTAAGAATAAATCTCCCCGTCTCTCATACAAATCTAGGCTGGGTACCAGAGTAGTAAGTGGCTTCACCAATTCCCTCACTGCGGTTTTCATTTGCTCTGTCAAATGAGAGGTCTGACTGTCTATGTTTTACAGTTGTCAGGACTCTTGTAAATTCTGGTTGGCCAATTTAATCACCATGATCATGATCCTGTTTCAACATTTCACTGATAATATTACAGCTTTGGAAAACATGTTTATATAAATATAAATTCATTATAATTTCCGTTTAAACTTTTTATGAAGACTTCTAGTTAAGGGTGACAGGCATAGAAGATATGAATCTCCAAATTCAAAGGGATCACTAAATGCCCAGCTCAAGAGAAGAAATCAGACCTATACGGCAAGATTCAGCATCATGGAATTTCAGAAACCCTAAAGCTTCCACAGATTAAAAACAAGCTTCACATGAAGGACCCAGAGTCAGAAATATTCAAAAGCAACGCCAGAAAACAGTGTTGGCTTTGGAAAAATGCCTCTAAATTCTGAGGGAAAATGATTTCCAACTTAGAATTGTATACCCAGACATATTATCAACTAAGCACAAGCTAAGGATAAACTAAAGCCATTTTCATATACACAAGATTTCAAATATTTGCCACCTGTGTATGTTTCTCAGGAAATTACAAAGGAAAGGAGTCAACACAGAAAAGGAAGAAATGGGATCCACTAGAATGCCAGTAAAGGAAGAGCTGGGAACTGCAAGTGGCCTAGAAAGTGAGTCTTCCAAATGGGCAAGCTGGAGTCTGGAGAGGCGTCTTGAAGGAGATGAGATTAATAGAACATCCAAAGCCTCTGAAGGTATTGACAGGAGTCACAACGTGGGGGTGAATATATGCACAGAAAATGACTAACTTTGTAAAGAGCATGGCAACGCTAATTCTACAGGAAACAAAATATTGTGCAGAAAAGGAACATTATAGGAAACTACATGACTTGGTGGGGAATAGCATTTACAAAACTGTGACAATGTGAGCACAGAGTATTGAGTCAGAGGAAGGACAAAAAGCTGCACCGGGAAGACAGAATAAGAAGCATGGATGTGTGTGGTTTATTGGTGGGGGAGAGGGACAAGGGAAGGGTAAGGCACAGAGCACATGCAAGTGGGCGGGGGAAGGGCGTGAGGACTCTAAATCCTGGCCTTCCACAGCAAGAAGTCAGTAAGAGAAACAGCCTATATTGGCAACCACAAAATATATTGCTGTGTCACTTAGAGACCTGAGAGTAAACACACACACACACACACACACACACACACACACACACAATCTGTAAAAACAGTTAGAAATACAAATGTAGGTAAAACTGCAAGATTCTGTTAAAAGAGTTTCAAGAGTAGAAAAGTGGGTTGGAGTAGGGTTAGGGTTAGGGGACTATTGTTTCTCATAACAGGTCCTGTATAACCATTTTATTTTTATTTTGCATGCATATATAAACACAAGTATTTTTTAAAGTTTTAAATGGAAAGTGTGATCTAGTTCTGCGGTAAGAATGGATGATATATAGAAGAAAATTATGCCAAAAAGCTAAGGTAACTCTTCATTTTATATTACTTCAAATTGTTCTTCCAAAACTCTGTGTTCTGAAAACTATAAATCATAGTCTCAGGCAGCATCACTCCATAATTTGCCCTCCTATTTTAGCAGGAAAATGTGCGCAGGGAAACTGTATGTGTAGGGGAGGAGGGAGAAATTACGAGGTAAACTTGGCATTGAGGAAAAACAGCTGAAGATGAATGCTGCATTTCTTACAAGTGCTCTTGAAACTCCTAAGCTTTCTTTTAAAAATATCTTTCCATGCTTGCCAAACCTCTGCAAGGGGGACCTCTCTTTAAGCTTAGTCAGGAATGGAAAAAAAAAGATTACAGCTACATAAAAAATTTAATTATGTTTTGAAAAGCAAATAAAAGACAAATAACAAAACAATCAGAGCAGAAATAAGTTAACGTCTTCAGTGCTCACAGCACATATAAATCAAGGAAAAAAACCACTCTAGGAAAACAAAGTTTATCAAAAGACAAAGGATATGACCAGCTAAAAGCACAGACTCTGTCAAACAAACAGAAATGAAAATTAACATTAAGAGGAGTTCATTTTTCCCCATACCAAATTACCAAAGCTGATGGCAGGGCAGGTGCAATGCCACTGATCTCAGACAGCCCCTTTAAGAGGAGGGGCCGTGGTAAATGCTGCAGCCGCAGAGCAAGAAGCAGGAGGTGGCAGCGGCCTCTACAGCAGTCAGGCTGGCGAAAATCATGGCTCTTCTACCCATCAGCATGAGAGCCTAGGCAGCCCAACCCCTCTCAGCCTCAATTTCCTCATCTACAACTCGGGGGGTAGTACAGTTATTACAACGGGCAAAACCCTCTGCAAAAATAATCATTAATATTGATTGACCAGCAATTGAAATAGCCATAACCTCTGACTCAGTTACATTGCCTCTAGGAGTCTGCCTCAAAGAAATGACCCCAAATATGAAGAAAAGCTTTATGTACAAATATCCCACTGCAACATTATTTATAAAAGCAACAAGCCGGAAGCAACCTAAATGAGAGATGTTAAATGACTGTATCCCTGCTATTAGAAGCCAAGGCCAGAGCCAGTGGTGTATGGGCAACATCAGGAGTCTGCTGTAAACAAGCTCTTACCTCCTGAACCACAGTCCGAACTGATTCAAATGCTCAGATTTCATACTATAGTGATACAAAGGCACTGAACAAGGCTATAAATGCTTAATACATTATTAAAAAATAAGTTTACAATGGTGCATACTTTATATAACAAATATTTTTTTTTGATAGCAAAATCCAGATGGTTCATGTCTTTTTTAAAAATTTTTATTAAAAAAAACATGGGGTAAATAAAAATTAAAAAAAATAAAAATAAAACAAATATTTTCTTAAGAGGAAAAAACAAAACTATGTTTAAAAAACACGCACAGAAAAAGTCTAGAGTTGTGCACTGTGCATGTTAACAGGGTTTGCATGGAAAACATTAGGGTTTCTCCCAGGCTCTGTCCCAGTGGGACTTCCATTCCTGCTCCCTGGGCTAGAAACACAGGGATTCTCTAGGAGTTCTGCAGTTCTGGGGTTTAGGTGGCCTTTGAGTGTAGGCAGGAGACATGGAAAGAGAGAAAAAGAAGAAGAAGAAAAAAAGGAAACTCATGGCTGGCTCTTCCATACTTCTGTTTGGATTCCTTTCCTAATTGGCCAGCTACCATTTTTCCGAGTCTTCAAAGAGTGCTCCGTATACTCTGCTCGGTGTTATCTGGCTGCATGCAGTGGGAGTGGAATGGAGCGTGCTTACTCCATCGTGACTGGAACTGTAACCTCCCCATCGGCAGGCTTTCCGATGTTCATGTTTGAGAGATGTTTTGGGGGACACTGAGATCAATGCTTTCTCAGTGGACAGGCACTCAGAGCTGTGACAAGAAGGTCTCACAGCTACACTATGTGAATTATAGTCTCCTAGGGTCACAGAAAAATCAGTTTTCAGTAAAAGTAAAGCAAATTTCTTGGCTGAGAAATTAAGTAAAATGGCCACATCACTTAAGCAACAACAGCACAGAAAGAAATTGAGAGCCGCAGCAGGCGGGAAAGGCTTCTGAATGGCACAGACCACTACGTACAGTTCAAGTCGATGAGTTTAAAAACAGGTTTCCCAACGTATTTTTTCAATGCTGCCTCACAGAATGCTCTGATCGTAGTCTGCTCCCCATCACTCCCTGTGTGGGGGCCTAGTGCACCCACGAGCAGCGACATTCGCTGGGCTTCGCCCCCTACTGGCAGGACAGGGAGAACCAGCAAGCAAAGCTCATCGATGCTGCATAAATCAATGGCTTTGGTGTAACTCTGACACAGGGCGGAAAGTGAGTATTAAAGAGTAGAAATGCCATCTAATTCAGTATCACCCTTGTACCTTCCCAATGCTTTATCTCACAGCAGCCCTGAAGAATCAGCAAGGCTTCCTGGGTCCCCTGGCTGTTCAGTGTCGCAGCTGGGATGGTGACCCAAGTGCTCCGACCCCATGTATGTATGTATGTATGTATGTACCACTACAAACTACATGCTGCCTGTGCACTGCCAGGCCCCTGTTAAGCCTGCAATAACCCGGAACGGGGTACATATAAAGGACAGTACCTTACAGAGGTAATGTCCCACTATCACACACCATTCCAACAACCATGAACAGCCAGATGTCTCTCAAAGTAGTCATTCATTCATTCATATAATGAATCTGCCTACTATCACTAGGGTAAATAATTTTTTTTGGTCTCATTTCCTGAAGAACAATTTTCCTCCAAAACAGAAACTTTGAGACCATCCATGACACACCAAGACAGCTTAGGTGCTCTTACTGCCCCAACCAAGACCAGACCCGCTACAGGAATCAAGTATCAGGGAGCAGGAGGATCAGTGGAAACCCTGACAACCCATATCCCCAGCAACTGAGAAACATCTGCTACACACTGTGGTTTCCCCTCAGCCTCAACTTCCCAAACAGCAAAGCTTCAAAACAGCAAATCTGTGCCACTTCCTCAATTTCCACTGTCCAGAACCTCCCACCCCAAACCAATGATGGATACTTAAGAATTAACATGATTTAAGAAAATGTCCTTTAGCGTGACCTTGAAGCCCCCACGGGCAAGGCAGTGTGTTTGTAAGTTTGCTTCAGATACCCCAGCAGCAGTGAGAAGCTCAAAACTGCCCCTTATCTTTCCTCAAACCTTTTTACTGTTATCGGAACAGGCAGTACAAAAGGAGGTGGTAGGGTGGTTTTACATAATCAAATGTTACCTTTGGTTTTTATACAAATTCCAACTTTCTAACAGAGTTTTCCTCTCCATGACCTCGTATACTGACAAGCTTCCAGGCGGTTAGCACAGATGTTATAACATCCATTTTATCGATGAGCAAATGAACAGAGACCATTTCTCTGTCTCACACAGGGACTCGGCGGAGCTCAATCCCTCTCACCTAGAAAACCTTGCCTGGGGGCCCTGCTGTGAACAATGCCTCGGGGGTCACTTTTTGTTGTTGTGCTAATGCAATTTAATCCATTTCACACGTCCTTTAAATCTAGATAGATACTTAAAGCAGTATTTATTCATTATTCTCATTGTTTTGTGTTTTTCTCATTAATATTAGACTTCCCCATTCTATAAAAGTTATTTTCATGTAAATCTTTCATAAATAAATCACTCATTTTCTGCCTTCTTCTACAAAGCGTTTTCAGTTTGATGTGAACTCCTTTGCTGTACACTGCGCTGGGTTGGACTGATTCCTCAAGTTCACCAAGTTGCCTTTCTCAGGAACACCGGTGGCTGTAAACACAATCCCAGCCCCACTTTCTCCATGGCTCTGGACAAAGCATTTTATTTATTTTAGTTTTAGTTCTCTTGTCAGTGACACTGCAAGAACACTTCCTCATCCTCCACCCTCACCGACCAGAGCGAAACAATGTTTGTGAAAGTGATCGCTGAGAGTATGAAGTGCTCTACAAACTGAAAGCAGCATTGTAATTACCAAGTTTGGCGGTAAATATTCTTAGGGGTACAGTGTATGTGTTGGCAGGGGCGGGGGGGGGGGCATTCCTTAAGTGAGAATTGAAGGCCTAGCAGACAACAAGTGAAATTTGGATGGTTCTCCTTAAATACACAGTCCTCCCAGATGTTCTGTGATTAGGGGAGACATCTGAATTCTTCCTCCAGACTGTAATCACTTCACTTCTGGAAAGATTTAATTTTGTCCACAAATATTATTATGTCCACCTCAGCTGATGTGAGGTAGAGAGATTTCAGTGTGTACATCCTCTCAGAACTGATATATATGAGGCGGGACCCAAAAGAACCCAGAATTATCTTCTAGAGGGCGGATCCCCTGTAGTGCAGGCTTCCCCCATTAGGTGAAAGTTCAAGGAACCCATCTGTATCAGTGAGCCAGCTGGAGTTGTTGTGAGAGGCTGCATTCAGCTTCAGTGAATTTTCTTTTTGAAGACTCAACGTGTTTGCCCATTTCATGATGGGTGATTTATGAGCACACCTGCCCACACCACGCTGAGTGCTCAGCAGTTTTTGACCAAAACAGCATGATCCCCCTGCTCATCCGATCTCAACCTGAGCAACATATTTTTTATTTACCCAGATGAAAAAAGTCCTCAAAGGGAAACATTTTGCCAATGTGGAAGAGGTGAAACAAAAAAAGGTAAAAGCATTAAAAGGAATCAAAACTGATGAATTCAAAAACTTTTGAACAGTGGAAAAAAAATGTCTCAATAGATGTATTACATCAAACGGACAGTACTTTGAAGGTGACTGAAATTTAAAACATGTAAGAACATATAATTTTTTATAAATGAATCCCATTTTGGGGGTCCCCCTCATATAATTTTGAAAAAAAAACTTTCCCTTCCACTAGTCTCTGAAAGATCTGGCTCTCTGTACCTCTCCATTATCAGATGTACCCATTAATTCCTATAATCCCTATACTTGGCAGGCATTAGTTTTTTGGGTGGGGTCATCCCTAAGTAATTATAAAAAATGAAACACTAATCCCAACCAGCCTCCCTTCTCTCGAGTAAAAACTTTAAAATTTTTTCATGGCTTCTGGTAAGGAGACTTATCTAAAGCTTCATGAAATCCTGAATAGAGGTTAGCTATGAATGTGCATTCACTCATATTCTTATTGGTCACATTAAAGAAATTCAGTATTTCAGTCAGGCAAGATTTGCTTTAACAAAATTGTATTTGCATTAGGTATTGACAGATTCTTTAGCCTACCTGATCATAAAGTGAGAGTTGAAAAAACAATTTCTCTCAGATTTCTGTGTTGAAAATTTCTAAATCTAAAGAAGTGTACAATGAACGCCCATCGACCCTTCACCCAGACTCATCAATTACCAACACAATGCTCATTTGCTTCTTTTCTGTCACATTTTTCCTGGACCACCTGAGAATAAGTTGGATACATTATGACACAACTCCCCTAAATGTAAAAACAAGGGCACTTTCCTCTATAATCAAATACATGAAATTTAACAATGATACAATATTATCACAGTTAATTGACATCCTTATTCAGATTTCCAATAGTCTCAGCAATATCCTTTAGACACAGGGGTGTCCAACCTGCAGTCTGCTGGCTGCATGCGACTTGGGATGGCCATGAACGTAGCCCAACACAAAATCATAAATTTACTTAAAACATTATGAGATTTGTTGTGATTGCATGCTGCAATGTATTTAATATGTGGCCCAGAGATGCCAAAAGATTGGACACCCCTGCTAGAGCTTTCTCCCCCAGTCTGCAATCCAATCGGAGAAATCGTGCTGAGGTTACTTATCAGACTCATTAATTTTTCTTAGTCTGCTACAGTTTCTTAGTCTTGTTTTCTTTTTTAGTGACTAACTTTTTTGAAGAATCCAGTCTAAGTCTGGTTTCTTTATAGAATGTTCCTCAGTTTGGCTTGTTCTGATTGTCTCCTTATGTTTAAATTCAGGTTAAATGTCATTGGCAGGAATATTACAGAAATGATGTGTCCTTATGTGCATCACATCCAGACGCATCTGATATAATTTCTCCTGCTACTGGTTTGATCCCTTGGCTAATGGGACAGTCTGTAAGATTACTCTGATG